>JAYEVD010000414.1:0-94127 GCA_036346405.1 Phyllostachys edulis
GCGACGCCCAGAGCATCACCAAGCTCTCGGTTTTGTTTTGCTCCTCGGATGGGCTTCCTCGCCTTTGGTTTGCCGTAAATGCGCCACGAGTCTTGCCGCCAGCCATGGCAAATCGCCGTTGCTTGTGTGCTCTGTGCCAAGTCATGCCGCCACTAAGCGCCGCGTCGTCGTTGATCCCCATGTGGCGTCCTTGTCACGTCCAAGTGGCAATGCCACGTGTGAACCACCCAAAACCGAGACCACCCCCTTGAACCCGGTCCACGGTACACCAGCCCTATGACAGTGGGTCCCACAGATAAATCCAATTTTCCTTTATTTCTTTCAGCCGAAAATCCTTTGATGATGTCTTGCTTACGTCATATATCCTTTTTCCTTCAGAAGAATAAATCAGTAAATCCATGAATTTCATTATTTCATGTGATTTCAAGCTTTCAAGCTCATATCTTTTGCATCCGAACTCCGATTGAGCCCATTCAAATTTCTAAATTCATCTAAATTCAAGATCTACCTATCTGAGATTTTTATTTAATTTTTTTAGTTTGTTTTGCCTCTGTTTTTATTTATTTTGTTTGTTTCATTTGCGAGTAGACGTCGATACCTCGGGAGGTTTTGAAGAGCAAGGAGCATCTCAAGACCAGGATCAATACCAGGACCTTTTCCAAGGCAAGTTATACCTTTGATCATGTTGAACCCAGTTTTCAAAAGTTACATTGATTTAAATTATTGCATTTACTTTAATTATTTAATTCAATGCTTTTGGGATTAGTTAATGTCCAATTTGTTATGATTCCCTTGTCTAATTGTATGCCACAATCTTTTGTCACCCTAGTTTGGTTAATTTAGTTGGTGCTATGGTATTACCAACGTGGGTTGGTTAGATGCGATTAGATTGCTTAGCCATGCTACGAGTCATCATCTCATGTAGACTGCAATTATAAACATGACTAAGTGACTATGGAACTATGTGATAGAAGCTGTGTGTGCTCTATGTGCTATTACCCATTGATGGCATATGTTGCACTTAACCAACGAGGTGGGAAAGGTTTTAGGCGAGGCAAGTGGTATGTGATATTTTGGTGGAGCTATGTGCGTGGGCTTAATCACCTGTGTGCATAGGGATTTGTAGTTTATTTTGGAAGTCTTGCCTTGGTCGATTAAGGACTTAACTTTGTGCGCCATTGAACTGAGCCTTTCGTACAACCACATGCACGATGGGGCGGGCCTAACTTAGTAAGTTATGGAGTCTTGGCATTAATTACTCGAGGTTGTAGGTTAGGCTGTGCCGGATTGGGTGGAGGTGTGTACTACCAAGTAGTGCATCCCGAGCGGTTCACCGTGTCACATCCCAGCGGTGTGCGTCTGTGGTGGCTAAGCATCTGCAGGAGTGTCGATTGTCGAGATGAAGTTTACAGCTGTTTTGTTATGGCTAGTGCTAACTACACTAGTTGTATCTTGTGGGTAAAGTGTACAACCTCTGCGAGTGTTAAACAATCTATTGAATAGCGCGTCATGATCAAGGACATGCTTCGGTGATTTCACACGAGGGTAGATTTTCATGAAAACTTTGGGAAGGGAGCTGTGTGACTTAAGTCATATGGCTATGTGAATAACTTGTTTAGACTATGTGTCTTTGTGAAATAGAACTGTTCAATTATTATTGTCTATTTGTTTCGAATTATGCTTTCAATCTATTACTTGTATTTAAATTGCAAATGTTGCATTTACGCAAAAGAACCACGAAGCCATTCCTTTGGAATAAGCTGCATCTATAATTGCATTTACGTGGTATGACTTACTGATACGGTGTGTACTCATGCTTGTTGTAAAACATACAACGAGAAGAGGAGAGTCTTCGCTTGCTTTTGAGGAGGAGTTCATCGAAGGTGCTTGATCGTAGGTCTTGATCCCGATCGGTTACGTGGTGAATTGATGGGATTCCGTGAAGTTTCTTCGTTCATTGCTATTTTATTTCTTGCTAGCCCTGCGTGTGCTTAATAATTGTAAACCCGACCATAAAGTCAAAACCCTTATTTGTTATCGATTACTGCGTTTATGTTATTAATCTCTTGTGTGGATCGATAATCACCTATGTTGACACTTGTGTGCACTAAGCGTGATCTGGACTAGTGCATTATACACGAGGGTCGAGAACTGCATATTTTGGGTCCCGACAAAAGTCCTAAGGATAAAATCAACCCTTGATTACCTTTTAGGCGCTCCATCTTCTCTTCGGATAAAACCGCAAGGATTTGAGCTGCCACTCCGGTGGCGGAGATTTCTCACAAATAAGTTTGACCGAACATCAATTTCTGCTTGTGAAAGATCTGTGCAAACAGATATGACATATATTAGACCACTTTAAAGAAAGACCAAACCGAGGGCTAAGTCAAAGATTCACTCACCGCCTCGTAGTCCCACGGGGGTCTTTTGGCCCCGTATACCTCCACATAAGAGGTACTCGTTTCTTTAAAGGGCTAATTCGACGTATGATGAAATCCTTCACCACATACCATCCGGTCAGTCCCTCCTCTTTCAAGTCCTTGATGGCTTGAATATAGGGAACAATCCGACCGAGATCACCCGAGTCGAATCCCGGGAAGAATTCTTTGGTAGCCTTCCCATGAAAGTAAAGGTTGTCATCTTGGGTGATTTTCGGTAAAACCACCTCTTCCTCCATCCGACCCACGAAGACCGAGTAAACATCTGAATATACTCCTTCAATTCTGTCATGGAGCTTCAGACCACAACTCCAGCAATCAGGTTTGTCGAGCCATTCTATAGAAATATTGAAAGAGCTCGAGGTCATTGGAATTCGGATATGCCTCACACAGATACACAAATACACTTAGCATAGTGATGGAATTAGGACCGAGGTTCACTAATTCCACCCCAAAGTGCTCGAGTACGAGTGTGAGAAAGGGGTGAGTAGGCAATCGAAGGCCACACTCACAATATGCCTGGAAGACGGGGATTTGCCCAATCTCCCCCCACGGCCAATGTTGTCCAACTGCCGCAAAGAACCTTCTCTGGAATCTTCCCGGCGTCGACCAAGGCTTGAATCTTCACCACATCCATCTCCGACTCGGCCCACTCAGAAACTGATCCGGCCATCTTTCTCAGAAAGGGGAGGTTTTGGATTAAGGAAGGTCTTAGGAGAAGGCATGATTAGGTTGACGACGGAGAAGGCAAGAACTCGATGAACTGCAGGAGCGATTTGGGGAAAAGTAGAAACCGAAGTCTCACCCCCCGGTAAGTATTTATAATCGTATGCTTGGGCTGAAGGGGTGGAAATCCAAGGGTTGCCACCGTTTCGGGAACCGCTCCAACAAACAGACATATAAGAGACGGTTGCAATTCTCTAAGTTTGTCTGCCCAAGAAAATCAGGTTCATTTTTACACCTCAAGCAAAATTACTTTCTTGGCCAAGTCTTTCTGGCCAAATGAAATATCAATCAGAAAAGTTTTACTTCCGATCACCATACTACAACCACTTCATAGTCGAAAAAGTTCTCTACGACTATCCGGTAGTCGTAAGCAATCTTCTTGACCAAGTATATTTCTGGTCAAAGTAATGTACAAATGTCGAAGAGCTTTTCCTTCAACCATATCTTCAAAATCTTCTCGTGGTCATAGGACCATCTACGACTCCTTAACTAAGTAAGTTACTTTCACTTGAAGCTGGGGGGCTAGATGACGAGGATCTAATAATCCTCATTTTATCTGTTATCCATAATTCTTATTATGGGTAAATATGATGTCATGTGGTCCCTAGGTATACCCCTTATAATTACAAGGGAGAAGCTTACCAGGTGGTCGTAAGTTTCTCTACGACCACCCCCATAGTCGTAAGTCTTGCTATGACTATCCTATGGTCGTAAGTTCTTCTACGATCACTATCCAGTCGTAAGTTATTCTACGACTACCTCATGGTTGTAAGCTCTTCTACGACTGTGTCATTACGACTACCTTATGATCAATAAAACCTACTGCACGAGTGGGTCCAATTGATTAAGGAATCCAAGCAATCAACACACATTTTGTTACTCTCTGGTAATAATACATAATACCCCATTATCTCGGACAAATAATCGCCGGTAGGCGTGAAGGGTTACCATTCGATGATTACTACAAACATGCGCCTGTTATTGGATTTGATGAGGCACCTCTTCACAGGAGAAAACGGCTATTCCTTCACGACTATATAAAGGCGATTATCGAGAGAGGAGAGGGCAACTGGAGGAGACAACAAGCAATCAGGAAGACAGTCAGATGCTATCTTCTGTAATAGCCTTAGTCTTTTCTCCCGATTGTACGAAACACACTCAATACCATACACACACAGGAGTAGGGTTGTTATTCTCTCCGGAGAAGGCCTGAACCTATATAAAAATACCCGTGTCAATCTCTCTGCGTGATTCCATTCTAGGAGACCACCCGAATCAAATAATCTTTACGTAAGATCGGTTCTAAAACACCGACAAGACCTATTTGTCTTCTAAATGTTAGTTTTAAAGTTTTTACTAAAGTTGCTACTAATAGAATTATTGGTGTAGCTCAAAAGGTTGTCAGATCATCCCAGTCTGCTTGCCATCTTAGGCAAGGTGATCCTATGTCCCCAATTCTTTTTAATCTTGTGGCAGACATGCTTGCCATCTTTATCGCTAGAGCTAAAGACGAAGGTCTATTATCAGGAGTAGTTCCCCACCTGATTGATGATGGGTTGTCTATATTACAGTATGCTGATGACACTATCCTCTTCCTGAATAACGATTTAGAAGAAGCAAAAAATCTCAAGCTTATTCTTTGTGTCTTTAAACAATTATCAGGTTTAAAGATTAATTTCCATAAGAGCGAGATTTTTTGTTTTGGCAAAGCCAAAGAGATGGAAGCGTAGTATACTCAGTTATTTGGGTGTGAAGTAGGTGTCTTTCCTTTCAGGTATTTAGGTATTCCAATTCACTTTAGAAAACTAAGGAATTGTGATTGGAAAGGGCTTGATGATAGAGTTGAAAAGAAGCTGAGCAATTGGAAAGGAAAAAATATGTCTGTTGGTGGACGATTAGTACTTATTAACTCGGTACTTAGTAGTCTACCAATGTTTATGTTATCTTTTTTGAGATACCTAGGGAGGTTCTCAAAAGATTAGATTTTTATTGCTCTCGATTTTACTGGCAGAGTGATAATCATAAACGGAAATATAGGCTTGCTAAATGGAGTTTAGTGTGTTCGCCCAAAGATCAGGGCGGTCTAGGCATTCAGAGCTTAGACATAAAAAATAAAAGTCTACTAGGAAAATGGTTATTTAAGTTGCTTAATGAAGAAGGAGTTTGTCAATCTATGTTGAAAAGAAAATATTTAGGGGGAAATGTCTCTTGCAGATGGTTAATAAGCCTGGAACTTTCCATTTCTAGTCAGGTTTAATGAAAATAAAAGATCACTTTTTCCACTTCGGTTCATTCCAGATTAAAAATGGAATGCAAACAAGGTTTTGGAAGGATATTTGGTTAGGAGACTCTCCTTTGAAAAGTGAATATCCAATCCTTTATAATGTGGTAAGAAGAAAGGATGATACAGTGGGGAATGTTCTGAGAGCGGCTCCTTTAAATATTTCTTTTCGTAGACCTATTATTGGGACTAAGTTACATGCCTGTAATAATTTAATTTTGAGAATTTCTAATTTACACTTGATCTCTCAAAAAGATGTTTTTAAGTGGAACTGGAATAAGTCTGGACTTTTTTCAGTACAATCTTTCTATGCGGCAATAATTGGCGGATCTCAAATCCCAATTAGGAATTTTTTTGGATAATTAAAATTCCATTAAAAGTCAAAATATTCCTGTGGTATCTCAAACAAGGGGTAGTTTTAACTAAAGATAATCTGATCAAAAGAAATTGGAAGGGAAGTAAAAAGTGTTGTTTTTTTATTAACAAGGAAACAATTCAACATCTTTTTATTGAATGTCTCTTTGCCCATCTTGCATGGTGGACTGTTCAATGTGCATTTAATTTATCTCCTCCTATGTCTATAGCAAACATGTTTGGGAATTGGTTAGCTGGTATTCCCAAAATTCTAGAGTCACAACTCCTAATGGGAGCCAGTGCCTTATGTTGGTCTATTTGGTAATGTCGGAATGAAGTTATTTTTGACAAGAAGATTGTCACAAATCCCTTGCAGGTCATCTTTTTGAGTGTGTACTGGCTGAGGGCTTGGGCAAATCTGCAGAAACCGGCTCAGAAGGAGTCTCTATTGGCCGGAAGTGAAAGGCTGGAGGTAGTGGCGAAGCAAATTTCAAGCATTCATGGGTGGCGGTGTAGTCACAGGATTTGTAATGATTGAGTTTAAGTTTCAATCGTCGTTTGCTTGTAAGACTTTAAGACACTTCCTCTAGCTTTGGTTACTTTGGTGGATTAAACTTTTTAATAAAATAGGCTGTGTGTATCCTTGATGCGAAAACCGAGAGAGTTTTTTCTTCTATTATAAAAAATGAGGAAAAGTGGCTAATAGTGCGCGCTTTGAATATGCTCAACTGTTTAGATAGATCGACATGCAAGATCGATCACGCCAAGTTAATTAGAAGGGATCGATGGTATAAATTGGGAGAGGTAACGCTGAATGCTACGCTTGTCAATTGCCACTAGTCATTGTCTCATTGGAGACGTGGCCATCTTAAGCTAGAGGGTACAAATTTCTCGATACCCCACGACGACGTTCAAAGATTTAATTTGTAGAAATTAATTGAACAAATCAAGGTGAAACATAAACAAGGAACACCTATGACACTCAATTTTCATCTAAAGGTTGTGAAAAATAGGAGTGATATAGCTCTGAGAGAGATGAGAGAAATAACACACACACACACACAATATATATATATATATATATATATATATATATATATATATATATATATATATGTATGTATATATATAGGAAAATAGTATGGTACTCCGAGAGTGCGTACTCCCACCTCTCATATACCACTTAAATCGTATGATGATACCTTTTTATCAATTTGAATATACTCAATAATGATTATAAGATACTCCAAAGTGAATCTCATGAAAAATTTCATGAAAATCCACATTTTATACCAAAATCCGTGTATATACTTCTTTTATATATGAAAAAGGGTATATAGAAAAAAACAAAGGGCTCCAATGAAAATTTTTCAATTAAATTGCATTAGAGTATCTTATAATTGGTATTTAAGTATACTGAAAGTGAAAAAGAAGTATAATATGTGCGTTTAAGTGGTATATTGGAAGTGGGAGTACATACTCCCAGGAGTACGAAACGGACGTCATATATATAGGAGTGATATGGCTACACGAGAGATGAGAGAAATAACATGTGTGTGTGTATAAGTTTACCAGCAAAAGTAGGAGAAAATATGCATTCTATTCATCTAGTGGACCTGGATATTTACTATGTGGTTTTCTGAGGACATCATAATGGCTAAAACTCTAATTATCTTGCAAAAAGATAATTAGAGTAGGAAAAAAGATACTATTAATATCACCTGTTGTCTCTGTAACTTGTAGGCCTGTCAAGACTAGTAGTATTTTGTTGGGTACACATCTTATCTAGTGCTACATATCAAAAGTTTGCAAATTCAAACATTAGTTACAAATTACCCACACAATTGTGCGGAAATTTTGGCTAGTTTCTGTTATTGAGGATGTAGTTTATATAGTGTTCTAGCACCTTTATAATTTAAACTTCAAATTCAAAATGCGTTAGAAGAAAAATAAGTTTGCTGTGAATAGTAACAATTGTCTTTTTCTTTTCCTTTTGATTTATCATTTGTCAGATTTCTCTCATTTTTGTTAGTCTTAACATGGAATGAATTTAAACTTGAAATTTTATATATGAATAGAATAAATTGATAAGTACATCTAGAAATTTTTTTGGGAAATTTTCATATTGATTCGGTGCCTGATGTAGGGGCGGACCCACTGGCCCCAACGACCCGGCGAAGACCGCAAGGCCTCCCTCGAAGGACATGGTGGGCGTGACCCGAACCCGACGGGTACCAAGCACGCTTCCAGGAGGGCCCGAAGCCTGCGAAAGGCCATCAAGAGGCCAGCATGGGCCAATGGCTAGAGGCGTGCACTGTGGCTCCCTAGATGGGTAGCAAGCACGCCTTTGGGAGGGTCCACGAGCCTACCCGAAGGCCATCGAGAGGCCGAGAAAAGGCCGCACGGAGGCACGATAGGGTGCCTCTCTGAGGGTACCAAGTGTACCCTCGGGGAGGCTTTGAAGGCGGTTTGAAGGTGTCGGACCAGAATTTTATAAATCGAAATCCTCTGTGAAAATACTATGCTATTCCCTGGATTAGTAGATAGCACTCACAGGATACATCACTGAATCAATTCATATAAAAGCAGCGGATACTACAGCAGAAGCAAAAAGGGGTAGAACACATCTCTCCACAGGCAAGTGATTGGGGAAATCAGTATGTGTCCGATATTAACCAAAGACTTGGATAATATTGGATGCACGCAAGCACCGACGGAGTCAGCTAGACTGAGGCGAGACCTAGACTAAAGAACTAACTACTCTTCATTAGCTCCTTGACCATCGACTTCGGGATCCTTGTAGTAGGCATAATCTCCATGATCCGTAGAGTCTGAAGGGTTTGGGGGAAAGAGCGAGAATGAGCACAACTTCCGTGCTCGCGAGTCAACACACAAGATGCAATACATGCAAGGCTTAAAAAGGATGGCTCGGGTTCTTTTATTTGCTAAAGTAATGTTTTCAATTATCATAATTAGAAATTCCTATCACTCAGCATTGTAACAAAAATGCATTTTATTAAAGAGAGTAAATGTGCAATATTAAGATACAGCGAAGGTTACCTCCACCTTATGCTTATTTTTACTCGTGGTTACATCCACCACTTAGCAACACTAGGTATGACCTCCCAAGAACAAACCAAAATCAAGGTTACATCCACCCGACCAGTTTTCATCCAACCCACAAAGGTTTTATAAATAGAACTAACTCTAGTAAGTTTCCATCTCCGCCTTTGACCGTAGGCATGGCTGTTCAAATAGTTTATACTCTGTAGAGACTGTACACTTTACCCACAAGCCACAAGAGATAATTGTCTTGATATGTACACACGTTTCCATAGACATGTGAATCAAGAGGAGATCACCACAAGGCCTTTGCAATGCCTCCCTCAGTATTAGTTACACTCATATAGACCCATCAACCCCTTCCCAGACCCCCCTCTTGCGCCCTCTTAACGACTTTAGCCATGCGCCCCGACCCTTCGCCGCGAAGGCTTACGACGTCGCGGGTCATCTACCTGGTACAACTCGTACTGATGGATACAAATTATTTAGCCAGGTTGACACAATAGACTTGTGGTTGCACATGTTTTACAATGGGAGGTCATCACCGGATTAAGTCCTTAATGTCATCTGGGCAGTTCATACCACATTCCACACATTATCGTGCTACATCCGCACCCACCATCAAACCATCCGCCCAGATGTGGTAAAAGCAGTTTGGGGTTTTGAGGAGGAAAACCAATTTAACTCAATTATTTCTATCATATCCAACCAATGACTGCCCAAAACAATTTCATAATTGAAAGATGATGATTGGAGTAGTTAATACCCCGGTACTTAAGCAAGGCTAGCATGTCACTTAAGTACAACCTATAGCTAGTATAGTTACCATATAATTACTAGGGTGACAAGGATTCATGAATTCAATTATCAAATGATGGTGTAATAATTATTTAATCATCAAGTTAGTGTTTAACTACCTTAAGACCATTTGACATACATTTGCATAAAGAATTAAAGCATGCAATTTGGTATTTTAAGGAACATAATTTGCATAAAAATGTAGGCTCAATATGATCAAAGTATTGACTTGCCTGAGTTAAAGGAAAGAGAGTCTTGGAAGTTTAGTGCTTGGTCAAAAGGAGGTCTCCGCTTTTTCAAACTCTATGCGGACGAAAGTGCCAGAAAAGAACAAACAAACAAAGAGAGCAAATAAATACACAAGAAATAATAAATGAACTCCAAATTAAATAAGACCAGTGCCAAAAGCAAGATCTTGAATTTAGACAAATTATAAATAGAAAACACTGAAATCGGAGTTAAAACAAAGGAGAATGAAGTCCTCGAAGCTTTGGGTTTCGAGTACTGATCATCGACTTCATGCGGTCGGAAAGGAGGTTTCAACCAACTGGTCGGAAGGAGGTTTCGACCAACTAGTCGGAAGGAGGGTTTTGACTACTCGACGTGGTCGAAAAGGAGTTACGACTACACGAATGGTCGGAAGGAGTTCGACTACACAACGTGGTCGAAAGGGGTTCGACTACATGTGTGGTCGGAAGGAGTTCAACTACACAACGTGGTCGGAAGGGGGTTCGACTACACGATGTGGTCGCAGGAAGTCCGACTACAGGATGTGGTCGAAGGGAGGTTTCGACTATAGGATGTGGTCGAAGGAAGTTCGACTACGGGATATGGTCGAAAGGAGTAAGAGGGGGAACAGGGCACGGAGAACTCACTAAGACTGAGAGAAAGGCTAGAGGAGGTCGGCGGACGGCGAATGGTGGTGTGGAAATTCACGGTCGAAGGCGAAGGAGGACGACGATGAAGGGGTTGGCCGGGGCTAAAGGAGAAGAGGAAAAGCGGCGACTCCTGCGACGGTGATGGTGGTTAAGGTGAAGCAACGATGCTTGGGGAAAAGAATGGGAGAATACACACCAGGATGGTCCAAAGAACTCACCGAAAGGGACGGTGAAGCTTGGGGATGCTCGAGGCGAGCTTGTGTCGGTGACCGTGGTGACGGTGAGGTGGGTGACGTGGAGGGCTCGCTGGAGAGGGAGAAGATGCTCGGGGCGGCTTGGGGTGTCTTGGGCGTCGATGCAGTGCTCGGTGGTCTGACGGATCGAGGCGGCGAGGAGCTCGAATGCCACTGAAAAGGGGGGATTCTACCAGAGGGGAGGAAGACACCAAATTGAAGGCCCAACAATGGGCGAGGAGAGGAGGGGAGGCAAGGGGAGGCTTGGAGCTCTTTTTATAGCCGAGGAAGGAGGAGCCGTTGGAGGGGGGGGGGTTAGAGTCGACGCGGTGTTCCGAGGCGGCAGGTGAGAGCAACATGGGAGCTTTGCGGCTTGGCGATGACTTTACCTACTGGGCAGCAGGGACGGGGTGAAAGTGCAAAAGTGATGGAAGGCCAAGGCCACGACGCAGCGAGACATGCATCAAGCGATGGGCGTGACGCGACGGGCCATTTGAGACCAAAGCGAGGCGGGTGACCGAGTCAAGGGAGCAAAGGTGGCGGTGTCGAGGCGACGGGGAGGTTTGCTCGGACCAAACAGGCCGAAAGGGGAAGGGAAGTGAGCCGAGGGAGAAGGCCGAGATGGGGCGGGCTAAGACCAGGAGGAAAGACGGTAGGCAAAAGGGGAGAGAAAGTGGGCTGAGACCAAGGAGAGGGGTTTGAATTTGGGGTAGAAACTTGAGATTTTGAAAATACAACTTAAGTTGAAATAATTTTTTGAAACCAACCAACAAAAGCAATTACTATTCACAAACTGAAAAATGGGATGCTACAGAAGGCCTCTGATGGGCCGCCGAGCATTGCGGGCCCAGGAGTCAGGAGCTTCCCGGGGCCACCTCGGGGACGCCAAAGGGTGTTTGACGCCCCTCGGCCCGGGTGCAACCCGCACGAGGTGCAGAGCGGAGAGCACCGGTGAACCGAGCGCACTAGCCAGATGGATCAAGACCAGGGAGGTCCACCATAGGCCGAAGGCTACGCATAGGGGAAAGAAAACCCCTGCGGTCCCTATAGGAGTAGGGCCTTTTTAGGTGCAGATCTGTAATCTCATGTATCCGATCGAAAGGCTATAAATAGTTGTCTTCCCCATGTAATAAACACGACCCTTTTTTAGAATAATTAACACACATTTACTTCTACAATTGGTCCTCGCTTCGATGATCCCTTGGCCCCCTCTTTTTTCCTGTCTAGACTCATTGCTATGACAGTGCCCTAATAGAAAGCGATTACATAAGTGCATCACAAATAGTGATTGATTGCATATATAGCTTACGTTGCCTCGGTTTTACTGCACAATATGTAGTTGGCTTACTATATAAAATTGTGCAAAAAACAGAAAAATTTCTAAAATTTGGCTAGGTATTTATTTCTATCATTAGGCCAAAAGTCAAGCAAAAGACTGAGTTAGAGTAAGAATTCCGGCAAAACTGTAGAACCATACCAATTTCCAAGGAAAGTTCTTCTCAAAGTTTGTAAATTTCTTACTCAGGATGGTTCTGATTTGTACTCCACCACTGGCGTCTAAATCAGCAAGTCATCAGTCGCTAGTCAAAGAACACTCGGAAAGGCCAAATTAACCGGACGTTCAACAAAAGACCAATTATATGGAATTTACTCACTGTGCTTTCTGTTGTACATAAAAAATGGAATCCTTTAATTTGGTCTTCAGGCTGTGTTCTCCGTGCATCCTTGTTTTACGAGTCATGTTCCAAAACAAAAAAGAGTAATTGTTAAACAATTTATTTTGCACTAAATATACAAAGAGACACTGGAAAAATATTGATACATTATATATTGGCATGACCACAACCACAAACAAAGAGACGCTGGTAAAATACAGATGTATTATTCAGTACACACTGGTGGCTTGTGAATTGTGATCTCAGCTGTGATAATTCTAACTGAAGTACTACAGAAAGCACACATCGAAGCGTTGATCAGGAAATAAATGTTGGAAATGCCAGCACATGAATCAGCTTCAAACCATAGAAAAAGAAGTTCAAGAATATCCCATGGACAACGAATCATCCGCACATGAAGCATTCCAGCATAACATTGGGATATGGCGTATCTTCCATCTTCTGTTCTTCACATTCTGGATGCCCCCGCGAGAGACTCTTTGATGGCATGGAGTTCCTTGATAATATCTCCGGTCAGCATTCTGCTTGATGGCAATTCCTGAGAGCTGGACATTCCAAGTCTAAGTAGTGAAACAAGGCAATCAGTCTTTCTTCTGTATGAAGAATCATTCGCAGTCTGAAGCCCATTCTCGGGGTTCAAAATCAGCCGCGTGTCAACGATGTCCATCACTCTGTCATGTAGACCAAGCCCAACATATTCACGAAGGCTGAATCCTTGACTGATTCCGATATCATTGGGCCTCTTCCCAGTTACTGTTTCCAAAACTAGAATTCCATAACTGTAAATATCTCCATTTGTTGATTCCATATTTCCAGTACCATACTCTGTTGCATTAAACATTTGACAAAATTTAAATCCATGATAAAGCACTAGGGAACAATGAAGGCAAACAAGTAAGAAATGGGAAAATACATTAGGCTAACCTGGGGTAGCATAATCAATTGTCCCTCTAAATCCCATTGAGTTCATTGACTGTAGGAAAAATGAGCTTCCTTCAACAAGAATCTTAGCGAGTCCAAAGTCTCCAACATGGGCTACGATATCAGCATCCAAGAGCACATTACTGGACTTAACATCACAATGAACAACAGGTGTGGGACCATGACAATGAAGGTAATCAAATGCATAAGCCACATCGAGAAGTATGGCAACACTCTGATGGAGATTTAAGAACTTCTGTTCCGTTTTATCATTTGTGTCAGGATGTAATTAGCCTTCTAAATCCCCATTAGGCATGAAGTCAAATACAATTGCTTTGAACTCATTCCCTCCGGTATCAATGCTTGAGAAAATTGTAATTACCTATTACCTTGATAAGATTCCATTGTCGCATCTTTCGTAGCGCTTCGCATTCAGAAGTGAAGCTCTTGAGTGCCTTGGACTTTGAAGTTTCAGTACCTTCACAGCAACAAGATTTGTAATTTCACCATCTTGACCATCTAACACTCCTTTGTACACGGACCCAAAAGACCCAGAACCCAACAAATTGGTTGTGGAGAAACCATCTTTTTCTTTTACCAGCTCCGAATAAGATATCATTGGGTGGCCTTGTATGGATGTTGAAGTGATTTTTGTTTTGGTTCTCTTGCACCAGGTTAGAAGCATGTAGAGTGATGAAAGGATGGCCAGTGTTGCAGCAAGAGAAGCAGCAACAAGTATCACTAGAAATTTATGCCTTCTCTTTGGTGATTGCAAAGCACATGGAGGTAAATGTAGATCAGATATGCCCTCGCAAAGTCTAGTGTTGCCTTGGATTGAGATTGCAGTAGCATTTGAAAAAACACAAGCAGTTGGAACTTCTCCAACAAAGCTATTGAATGAAAGGTTTAGATAATAGAGCATGCCAAGGTTCTCCAAGAACTTGGGTACCTCTCCTGATAATTGTTGCTTGAGAGGTCCAGAGTTTCCAGACCTTTCAATTGACTCAATGCTTGTAGATTTTGTGGTTTTCTGTGTTGTTGTTTTTTCACTGTTGCTCATCTACATATACATACACATGTACATGGGCCACATGGGCCAGCCCATATACTCAACACTCTCTCTCAAGATGGACGATAGATATCTATCATCCTCATCTTGTCACATGCCGACCAACACTCCTTAGTTCCTAATCCCTTTGTTAGACAACTGGCTATTTGTTCTCTGGAGGTTACATAACTCAACTTCAAGCTACCCTCATGAAGTCTCTCTTTGATGAAGAACCGATCTATCTCCACGTGTTTCGTTCGGTCGTGCTGAACTGGATTATTTGCAATGTTGATTGTTGACTTGTTGTCACACCAGAGCTTTAATGGTCCACCTGTTAGTAACCTCAACTCCGATAGGAGACTTCTCATCCGTAGTATTTTACACACGCACATTGCCATGGATCTATATTCTCCCTCGGCTATTGATCGGGACACCACCGATTGCTTCTTGCTCCTCCAAGATACTAAATCCCCACCCCCCCCACCAACAAAGACACAAAGACACAATACCCGACGTTGATCTCCTATCATCAAGGTAGTTTGCCCATTCAGCATCACAATAGCCATCAACATCCAGGTGATCATTCCTTTTGAACCATAGACCTTTTCCAGGACTTCCATTTAAATATTGTAGGATTCGATGAGCTACTTCCAGATGTCCACTCCTAGGATCATGCATATAGCGGCTCACAACACTTACTGTATAGGAGATGTCAAGCTTTGTGTGACACAAGTATATGAGACGACCAACAAGCCTCTAGTAGCTCTCCTTACTAACTGGATCTTCTGATTGAGCACACAGTTTCTGGTCTTGATCAATTGGGGTCATTGCAACTCGGCATCCAAGCATTCTTGTATCACTGAGAAGGTCCAAGACATACTTCCGTTGTGAGAGGACTATTACTTTAGGGGACCTCGTGATTTCAATGCCCAAGAAATACCTCAGCTAACCTAGATTCTTAACCTCAAACTCCTTGCTCAGTTTCTACTTTAGTTGCGACATCTCAACAGCATCATCTCCTGTAATGATGATGTCATCCACATATACCGCAAGGATTGTGGTGTGACCCCTTGAGTGACGATAGAACACATTGTGATCCCCATTACACTACCAGTAGCCCATGCCACACATAGCACGATGAAATCGATCAAACCATGCTCTTGGAGATTGTTTAAGTCCGTACAATGACTTCCTCAACCTACAGACATTCCCCTTAGTTTGAGATGTGCCAAATCCAGGTGGGACCTCCATGTAAACCTCCTCCTGAAGATCACCAAGTAAGAATGCATTCTTCACATCAAGTTAATATAGAGGCCAATCACGATTTGCTACACAAGATATCAACATTCTCACTGTACTCATTTTTGCCACCAGTGCAAAGGTCTCATCATAGTCAATTCCATAGGTCTAACTATAACCCCTTGCAACAAGCCTAGCCTTGTATCTTTCAATCTTCCCATTTGGGTCTTGCTTCACAGTGTAAAACCACTTGCAATTAACCACCTTCTTCCCCTTGGGGGAGGTACAAGCTCCTAAGTCTTATTCTTCTCTAGAGCTACCAATTCCTCCAACATAGCCTCGTGCCACTTGGGGTCTTGCTTCATGGCTCTCCAATCAGTTGGGACTATTACAGCTTGTAGTGAAGCAATAAAGGCTTTGTATTCTGGTGACAGAGATTCATATGACACATAGTTCACTATATCATGCTCGAAGCCATACCTTAGAGGAGGTTTCCCTGCCCCAGCTCGTGGTTCCTTCCTCAAGGCAATAGGCAGATCCATCGAATCATCTGTAGCACATGGATCATCATCGGATAAGTCAGCACCTTCAACAGCCACTGGAACCTACTACTGTTGTTTCCCCCCTGCAATTGTGTCTCACCTGCTGCTGGAATCACCTACAGCTGCCTCTTTGAATACACCCTTAGATTTTCCTCCTCGTTGACCCTTCTCCACCTATCTGAAACCATAGGACATGGAATTGAACCAACCACAACCCTCGGTTGCTCACCTTCCTCAATCCTTGAAGCTTCAAGCTCCCCCTCTTGACTTGCATCACCCATGCTAGGAGAGTCGAGGTCAAACAGAGAACTCAAATCAGTTCTCTCTCCATAGAAGGGCTTTGACTCCATGAAAGTCACATCCATACTCACAAACGTGTGTCGTTCGGAAGGGCTCCAACACTTATATCCCTTCTGTCTAGAAGAGTAACCCAGGAAGATACCCTTAACAGCCTGAGGATCAAGCTTTCACACCGAGGGTCTGTGATCTCGAACAAAACATGTACATCCAAATACTTTTGGAGGGACGATGAACTCATTTTTCCCTTTCAACATCTCACATGGAGTCTTCATTCCAAGTATTCTTGATGGCATACGATTGATGAGATATGTTGCAGTCATAACTGCTTCACTCCAAAGAAATTTAGGCTCATTCATAGTATACATGAGTGACCGGGCTACCTCCAAGAGATGGCGATTTTTCCTTTCAGCCACTCCATTCTGAGGGGGGTATCTGGATAGGAGGTTTGATGTAAAATTCCTTCAGCTGATAAGAATGTATCAAACTCCTTATTCACATACTCTGTTCCATTATCTATTCATACAATCTAGACATGGGTATTGAATTGATTCTTGACATACACATAGAAGTCTTGGAATCATTTTTGCACCTCTGTTTTGTGTCTCATAAGATAAATCCAAGTCATATGAGTGTGACAATCAATAAAGGTAACAAAATATTTCATGCCACTAACAGAAACAACAAGAAATGTCCATACATCAGAGTGCACAAGTACAAAGGGAGACACACTACGGAGTCCCTTACTCACATATGAGGATCTAATGTGCTTTCCAAATTCACATGAATCACACATTAGTTTACTCCTGACCACTTTGTTCATTACATCAGGGAATACCTTACTCATAGTTTCGAAATATATATGGCCCAGCTAACAATGCATGAGCATCACCCTAGCCTCCTCTTCACTTGATGTCACCACCAAAGCAGTACATAACCCAACATCTCCCTCCCTTGGATCCAAGTACCACAACCCATTACTCCTGATGTCAGTCCCAAGCTTTCTACCATTCTGTCTCTCTTGAACAAGACAAGTTTCTTGATCAAATATAACCCGGCAATCCAAATGATCAACCAATGAACTTATTGAGAGCAAATTGACTTGAAAGGAGGGAACATGTAAAACTGATGATAGTTTAATGGAGGGACTACATTGGACAACACCAACACCTTTAATAGGTTGAGATGTTCCATCAGTCGTTTGGATAGTTTCCATGTATGTGGGTGAGAATGGAATATATGATTTTAATTCACCTAACATTCCCGTAACATGTGTTGATGCACCCGAATCTATAATACATTTACCTGGATTTGAGTGAGCCAGATTAGCGGAAGCACTGGATACAATCGCAGTCTTTTCGTCTTTGTTTCCTAATTTTTCAACTCTCTTCATTAGCTGCCTCAGCTCCTCTAGCTCTGCAACTGAGACCTCCACACATTCAGGTGACTCTTCTCTAGTCATTGCAAAGTTCGCCTTGTAGCTGCTCTTGCCTCCCTTGCTTCCACCTCCTTTCTGTCCACCCTTAACATAAACACGATCTTTACCCCGATTAGGCTTGTGGGGATAGGGAAAGTTACGGCTCAGGTGACCCATCTCGCCATAATTGAAACAATCTCTTGTTTCAGTTACTACAAAGACAGGACGAGTAACTGGCAATGTAGTGCTTGTCATCACCTTTAATCTAGTCTGTTCTTGTGCAATAGCAACAATTGCTTCCTCTAGTGTAGGAAGAGTAGGCTGGTGAAAGATAGTAGCTCGCCTTCCATCAAATCTTCGATTTGGCCCTTTTAGAAATTCAACCACTTGCCTGCATTCAATCCACTTCTTAATAGTGGATATGCAGTCTATATGAGGCAACTCAAGAGGATCGTAGTGATCTAGATCAACCCACAATCGCTGCAACTCAGCAACATACTCCATCACAGAGCTCTCCCCCTGTCTCAGATCACTAACTCTCTCCTGTGTCTCAACCATCAACATCACATTCCTTGCTCCCGAGTACAATTTTGACAAAGTTTTCCATACCTCAGCTTCATTTGAGATGGTCTCGACAGTTGCAGCATTAGTCGGAGACACCGAACTCAACAGCCACGCCACCACCAGTGAGTTGGTAGTACTCCAAGTTCGCCATTCTGCACTCGTCTTGTGTAACATCCCAAAACAATGGTTTTTATTTCAAATGTATAAAATGAGAAGAAATTAAAACTTTTGATGCCTCATGATGTCATTTGAATTTTCTGAAAATTTTCCCCAAGGCTTTCCTAATTTCAAAGACCAATGCTTCAGTTGATGGAAACATAGTCCTTGAAAACTCCATAAGCAAATCTTGTGATCATCCTCTGGAAATATTTTTCCTAGCTTCTAGATCACCCTGGTGACCCCTTTGAAAAATTTCAAAAATGTTTAGATTTTATTTGCTATTTCTAAGAGGCCAGTCAAACCAGTTGGTCCCTTAGTCAAACACCTAGAGCAGCACCTTGTGATTTTTCTAGAGAAAAATGCATTACATGAAAATTTCTGGAAAAATCACACAAGGTTGTTCTTAGACCCAGTAAGCTTCCATAAAAATTTAAGAATTTTTGGAGATCCAAAACTCTCTCTAAAAATTCGCAAACCATCTCATCCTAGTTATCTAAAACTGGTTTTTACTATTCCTCCGACCTCAACTGGACCGGAACCCAAGCAATTGGGTTGAACCCAACCATCCTCAAGTCCGGATCTAATCCGAGTTAGTGCAAAGGTTGTGGACCGTTAGATTTGATATCAACCGTCTAGATTATCCAGGCTGTTCGGACTGTCTGAACTGGCAACGCTATATGGGCTGTCCGATTGGATATAAACGGTCTGGGTTGAATGGGCCGATCGGACTATCTGATCATTCCCATCGCGAGGACTGTCCGATTTAAGATCAATGGTTCAGCTCAATCCTTTCATCGCGTCGCTCTCACTCGCTCGCTGACTGGTGGGCTCCCTCTGCTGTTCTTCGTCTCCACATCGCGGGCGCACCCTCGCTAGCTCGCCGTGGCCTCCGCTCATGCCCGCGTCAGCTCAATGGCTCCGCCCCCGGTTTGCGACGCTCGCTAGTGGTTTGGCCCATGGTTTCGCACCCGCACCTGCTCCAATCACCTCACCATTGCTTCTTTGCCGCTCAAGCTCGTCCATGGACCGAGCTCACCTCCTCTGCTCCATCTCGCGAGTCCTTCTCCCTAGAGTCTATATAAGCTCACCCGGAGCCTCCTCTACTTCTTTTAGACACCACCGAGTACTCCCCCACCTTCTCTACTGCTCAATTGAGCTCGAAACTGAGAAGGCCCCAAGCGCCGCCGTCATCCTCAACGCCATCCCAGCGGCACAGGGGTTCTTTTCCAATTCTTTTCATGTCACCATGCATCCTTGATCTCCAGTATCTATTCCCCTAACTCAATTTTGGTTTGCGGTCATAGGAATCGTCGGATTTCAGATTTTTCTCAACTTCGGCCGAAAACGCCCCCTTCTTCCTCATCACCGGTGAGATGATCCTTTTTCTAATTCATGACTTGAGCACGGTCTCCTAACCCTACTTGACCTTCCCCTACCCTTCTTTACCTTTGATTTTGCTCAGGCTGAGCTCTCCACGGTGAAGCTCCGCCGCCGTCATGGGTTCAACGTCGCCAGCCTTCCTCCGGCGAACTCACTTGCACCGCATCATCACAGTGAGTTCCTAGAGCCGTAGGGTTGCCTGTGCGCACGCTATTTTTCCATGGGCGTCATTGTTTCGTGCTAAGCCATTTTGGGTTGTATGTCACTGCCGCCAAAACACATGGTGCCGCCGTGCAGACTGGCCCACCTCCGTGATGCTCGCCATGACCACCTTCGAGTGCACAATAGTGTTAGGAATCCATTTTAGCTCCTAGCTCACGCCGTCGTAGCCTACTTCACTGGTGAGACGCCCAGCGAAGTCATGGTCGGAAGTGTCCCGTTGTCGAACTGACCGACAATCACTGTAGCTAGGCGATTAATTAGCCAAATCGTGATCATTAGGTTGTAATCGATGATTAGCTTTCTTTAGCTGTCGGATTAGGGCTCTAATGTCCCATTGACAGGTGGGACATAGGCCGGTTAAGTGGTAGGATAAAATGGAGTAATACGCTTTCCCTTAAAGGAAACGTATTTCTAATGCACTTCAGACCAAAATTATGTTTTCATTTTCGGAAGACGTATTTCTAAAAATACGCCTTCGGCGTCACTTCGGCCGGGGCTGAGTCAAGTTGACCGAGTTAGCTCTTGACTTTGGGTCCCACGGGACAGTGATGTTGGCTAGCTTTGGTTCGGTAGAAAAAGTATTTATTGCTTTTATATATTCCGAAATGCTTTATTTTTGTACTGTTAATTGTTTTAAACTTTAAAATTGCATAAGTATTTCATTTTAACTCCTTTTCGAATGATTCAAATTTTTTTAGATTAAATTTTTAGTGTATTTTATTTTGGTATAGTTTTTTAGGCTTGTTACTGTCCCAGATTTGGTTGTTAGTAGATTTACTTTCGGTTTAGATTTATTTTGCACTAAAAGTTGTTTTAACTTGAAAAATGCATAAGTATTTCTCTGTAACTCCAAATAGAGTGAAATAAATTTTGTTGGGTTCCTCTAGTAGAGTAATTTATTGTAGAATAGGGTTTGAGTATTTTACTTCCTCTGAAAATCTTATTTTACTTATGATTTGTGAACTACTTTCTTGACTTTGAAAAATCATAAGAAATTCATTCTAACTCCAAATGAGGTGAATCAAATTTCATTGTTCATCTCATGTGGACCTCTGTCTACCACAAAATTTTCATGTTCACCACCTCTCTGGAAATTTCTGCCAAAACATTTATTTTGGATGAACAGTACCAGTCAGCTTTTTATTTGGATTTTCTTGAAATCTGATTTTCAAACTGCCATAACTTTTGCATAGATCATCCAAATCATTTGATTTTTGTTGATAAGTTCATTTAAAATCATGCTCTACCTTCTGTAAAAATTTCATGATTTTTAGATGAATTTTAATTTTTGAGTATTTTTTGTGTTATTCGTTCTTATTGTTTCTTTTTGAATCTTTCGATAGGTTCCGACGATTCTATTGTATACGAGAGTGATCCTTTGCAGCAAGATGAATATCTCCAGCAAGGCAAGCAGTTTTCCTTTTATGCACTTTGATCCTATTATTTGCGCATGTTAATATTTCAAATGTTTCAACTATATGTATGCATGCTTTGTGACAAGTTATTTCTTAGTTCGCGATAGTTTACCTGATTAGTTAAATGAACTGTAGGTAAACATCCATCCTTTACTACTGAGCCTAGGTTTATATCCGTTGTGACTTAGAGCTCGATGGATGGGCTCTAGTCACTGTACTTGTAGTTTACGAGTTGATGCCGCTTAGCAATGCTTAGAATGGTAGAATGGAGATCATCGCTTCGGCGATGGTTATTATTTCATCACTATAATTACTTGGGTCAGGATACTCAGGTATGTATTGTATTGGGAAAACTAAAATTGAAAACAAAATGTTTTGGACTTGGGCATATAGTTGATGGTGTGGTTATCGGATATATGGTTGTATGCCTAAGTCAACAAGGACCGAACATCTTGGACACTGACCCAAGCACTTTTGCGTGCTAACCACATGAGAGGGATATGGGACCTCTCTTGACTTAGTACTTTGGCGTGTGTTAGCTCCGAGTCGCAGGAGGTGGGTTGTATATTGTGTGTTGTGTGTAAAAATAAATGTGTTGTTGTTGTTGGGTGTGCGGGGGTGGGTTCCTATCTAGGTTCTCCACACCGAGGAGCATCGGTACTTTTCTAAGGCCGATGACTTCGACATAACGTTTGGGTTTCCATCCATATGAGCGACTCGTAGTTAATACATAATATTGAAAATATCTCGTAGGACTTAGCCTTGCTGGCATACCTAAGGAAGTGTGCTCTATTGCATGGTAAAAAGGCAGTCTGGCATGTGGGTACATTGGTACACCCCTGCACGGTTTAATCTATTCGAATAGCCTCGTCCTAGGTTATGGACTCGCTTGGTTAAGTCTCTACAAGAGTTAGACTCAACATTTTTGATAAAACTTGAATTTGGGTGGTACGAATGGGTAATTCGTGCTATGTTGTGGTGGCTATTGGGAAGTCACCTCTAGGATGTTATTTATGTTTATAATTGTTGTCTCACTGTTATTTAAACAAATAAAAACTGATTTGTGAAAATTGCCTACAATCTATTACACTACTGCAAATGAAATATTGCTTTGTGCTGAAAATGAACCCTATAGCTTTCTCCTTTGTTACAGCTTGCATGTAGCTATGTATAGGTTTGTTATCCGTAAGTCTTGTGAGTACGTTTTTGTACTCAACTGCATTGCTTAATTATTGCAGAGGAGGTTGACCCCTAAGGGGTTAACTATTGTGAGACCGACTTCGTGCAGGACAACTAGCTTGGCAGCTCGGTTAGTTGCCTTGTGGGTAAGGGCAAACCGATTGGCTTTTATTTATCACCATCTTATGGCTTTTGTTTCTGCTGCTACTTTAGTGTTTTACCTTGTCTTTTGACCGGTCGGCCCCTTTTGTAATAACTCTATTATGTGTATGTCTTCTTTGATGTAAATTGAAGACGTGGTATTGTAATGACTTGTGTATGGAATGGATACTATGTTTTGTGAAGGAGTATGTGTATTGCTCCTGGGAGGTACATACTACTCAGAGGCACAGGATATTTGGTTTGTGATGCTAGGGTCAAGTGGATGGCTAAGCATTACAAGTTAAATACCCCGGGTCATCACATCTTGTCCACCGGCTCAATTGATTCTCCTTTAACGAAGCTCTCCAGCCCTTTTGTCCTAAGGATCAGTAATGCCCTCTGTGACCAACTCCAGTAATTTCTCACACCTTCCAACTTAATATCATTTGACATCAATTCTATTTTCTGCATTGTCTCAGCATGAGGGACAATTGCCTTGCCTGAGGACGATGCCTCATTCATCTTCTCTGTAAGAAGTTGTGCCAACTTCTCGAGCACATGCTGTAGTCCTTGATTCTCCCCCATAGTTCACTCTGGCACTCCCCTTGTTCTACTGAAGCAGTCAAAGCACACATACTTCTTGACGCTCTCGTCCTCTTCAGCTCCACGGTGGCCGCCAAGGGCTTCCTCTTCAGTCGCATGCCAGCTTCCTCTTTAGTTCCCTCTGGGACCTTCTGCGGGTGCGCGGCCTCTTGTTGAGCGCCAGAGGCTTCCTCCTCAGTCCCCTCTTCACCGCATGCCATGGCGAGCTAAGGGCCGATGCCAACGCTCTCGTCCTCCTCTTCATCGTGCGCCATAGTGAGCTCAGGGCCGATGCCTTCGGCCCCTTCCTCCTCTTGCTGTGACCCTCGATTTCGCCGGAGTGACGCGACCGCAAGCAACTTAGGGTCGACCCCTTCCACCTGACCTTCGCCACCCACAGCGTCGCCTCCCTTCCCGCCTCCACTGTGGTCGGCTCTACCGCCACAACGCCTAGGGTTAGGGCACCGGTGAGTGCTCTGATACCATGTAGATTTTGTGGTTTTGTGTGTTGTTGTTTTTTCACTATTGCTCATCTACATATACATACACATGTACATGAGCCACATGGGCCAGCCCATATACTCAATAATGCTAATGGGATACTACCTTCTAAGACATTATTTTGGAGAGAGAGATTTTCGAGATGTAGGTATTCACCGAGAGTGGTAGGGATTTCACCTGATAACTTGTTCCACCCATCAAAGGGTCTTACAAGATCTTTTAGATTGCCAATTTCTTGTGGTATTGATCCTTCCAAGTTATTGCGGTGACGGATAAAAAATTGACGGGGTTTGGGGGTATGGAATAATTCGGGGAATCAGGCTCGTAAAGTTATTGTTTGCAATAGCTAGTTCAGACATGCCTTTATCGAGTTTCAAGTGTGCTTGCTACCCTACTCTTGAAGGCATTCATGCCGAGGTTCAAATAAGTTAGTTCCAGAAGATTCCTTATTGCCGTGGGACGGGCCTCTTAACTTGTTATCGATAAATAGAGCTCTCCCAAGTTTTTAAGCTGGTCCAGAAGAGGGAAGAGATCCGGTGAAAGAGTTTTGTGAGAGGATGAGACGTTGCGGTGCTCATGAGATTACCAATATCTGTAGGAATGCTTCCCGTGATTGTGTTGGATGCAAGGTCAGGAATGCTTCTCGTGATTGTGTTGGATGCAAGGTCACTCTTCGTTAGTGAAGTGGAAAGATTGGAAATTGAATCGGGAAGAGCTCCCCCAAACTTATTATCATCCAATACCAAATGTTTTAACTGTGTAGGATCATCAATAGCAATCAGAGGAGGTGAATGATTGTAATCCGCATAGGGAGTTTTTTTTCCTCAAATATACTGTCTTCTGATTATCCAACCTGCCTGCTCAACATATATGGCAGCAAAACGTGACTTGCATTCCATTGATTGATGAATATATATTACATGCGTTGTGTGAATACATAACAACAGAAGCAAGCTAGATATCAGGATCGGCACTTGAATGCCGAGTCTTCAGGCTTGTAGTGCGTGCGAATAGAGCAGCACACACTACATGTTTGTTGAGACGTTGAGCTGTCTAACACCCCCCCGCCGCAGTCGCAGTGGCGTCCTCGACGATGCTGAGGCTGGTACAAAACTCGTTGAAAGCTGCCGTCGGTAACCCTTTTGTAAAAATATCAGCGAACTGAGAGCTCGTCGGAACATGTAAAACTCGCACTTGGCCCAAGGCGACCTTTTCACGTACGAAGTGAATGTCAATCTCGATGTGCTTCATCCATCGATGCTGAAAAGGGTTGGCGGAGATGTACACAGCGGACACGTTGTCGTAGTAGATGATGGTCGCTTGCTGTATTGGCCGCTGGAGCTCGGCCAAGAGCTGCCGTAACCAGCATGTCTCCGCCACGGCGTGTGCAACCGCCCGATATTCGGCCTCAGCACTGGACCTAGAAACAGTAAGCTGACACTTTGATGACCATGAAATGAGGTTGTCGCCCAAGAATATGCAGTAACTGGACGTGGAGCGACGAGTATCCGGACAACCCGCCCAATCCGCATCGGAGTATGCTGTCAAAGAACTAGGAACGGAGGAATTTATGTGCAGACCGAAGGCAATGGTTCCTTTGATGTAGCGGTGGACACGTTTGACATGATGTAAGTGGTGGTCCTTTGGAGCATGCATGAACAAGCATGCCTGCTGAACAATGAAAGCAATATTGGGGCGGGTAATTGTTAAATATTGAAGTGCACCGGTGATGCTGTGGTAGAAGGTTGGATCAGAAACAACAGTGCCAGTGGAAGAAAGTTTGGCACCAGTGTCGGCCGGAGTGCAACATGGGTGGCAATCAGCCATGCCTGCTTTGGCTAAAATATCCAGAGCATACTGTTTTTGGGATAAGAATAGCCCGGAGGAGGATCGAGTGACAGAAATGCCAAGAAAGTGGTGAAGAGAACCGAGATCAGTCATAGAAAATTCGGCCTGAAGAGTAGAGATAATGTGTTGAAGGAAGGCAGTGGATGATGCAGTTATAACTATATCATCAACGTATAGCAAGAGGTATGCCTTGTGGACACCAGAATGGTAGATGAACAAGGAAGTATCGGACTTTGAAGAAATGAAGCTGACTGAATGGATGAAAGTGGCAAAGCGAGTGAACCAAGCTCGGGGTGCTTGTTTTAGACCGTAGAGGGATTTTTGAAGGAGACAAACAAAATCAGAGCGAGAGGGATCAATGAAACCATGAGGTTGTTGACAGTATACCGTTTCTTGTAGAGAACCGTGAAGAAATGCATTCTTTACGTCGAGTTGATGAATCGGCCAAGAGGATGAAACGGCAAGACTAAGAACAACACGAATAGTGGTGGGCTTCACAACGGGACTAAAAGTCTCGTCGAAATCGATGCCGTGCTGCTGGGAGTAGCCACGGACAACCCATCTCGCTTTGTAATGTGCAAGAGTGCGGTCAGAATGGAATTTGTGATGAAAAACCCATTTTCTAGAGATGACATTAGCATGAGGTGGTCGAGGGACAAGTTTCCAAGTTTGGTTTTGGAGCAGTGCATCATATTCTTCACGCATGGAATGGGTCCAATGCGGATCCAAAAGAGCCTGACGAGAAGATGATGGCAGGGGAGAAATATCAGAAGAGGCCAGGAGGTTGAGACGTTGAGTAGGGATACCAAAGCCAGACTTGGCTCTGGTTTGCATTCGTGCAAGATTTGCATTGACGGCGACAGGATCCATTGCATTACGGGAGTTGAGTGAAGGAGGTAGAGTCCGAGAGAGGTGCAGGCGAGGGCCCAGGAGGTATGGTGGTGGAGGGGCCACGCACTGCTGTTCCTAGTGTGCCAACATGCACTGGATCATTCCGCATGGTGGTAGACATGGACGGACGAGAGTAAAGTGGAAGAATGTCAACATTTATGGGCTGGTATGATGGTGCAGCGGAAAGAGGTGAACTGGAGTCAAGAGCAGCAAAAGGAAACTTGGTCTCGTCGAACACAACATGGCGTGAGATAATAACCCGCCTGGATGTAATGTCGAGGCATCGGTAGCCTTTGTGCTCCTGAGGATAGCCAAGAAAGACACAGGGGATGGAGCGTGGAGCCAATTTATGGGCAGTACGAGCCGTGAGGTTAGGGAAACAGAGACAAATCGAAAACACGCAGATGTGTATAAGTCGGAGAGGAATGAAAGAGGGATTCATGAGGGGTTCTTAACTGAAGCGGTTTGGTTGGCCGAATGTTCAGAAGAGAGGTTGCTGTGCGTAATGCCTCTGGCCAATACAGAGGAGGCATGTGCGCTTGCAACAAGAGAGTGCGTAAGATGTCATTTAGAGTGCGAAGAGCGCGTTCGGCCTTACCGTTTTGTTGAGAAGTGTAAGGGCATGAGAATCGAAGGAGGATCCCATGGATGAGAAAGAAATCGCGATTACGCTGGTTGTCGAACTCTTTTCTATTATCACACTGAATGGTCTTAATAGGTAAGTTGAAATGAGTAGCAACGTAGCGCTGGAAGTGGAGAAATAGAGAATGCACATATGATTTGTTCTGAATGGGAAAAGTCCAAATATAATGCGTGAAATCATCTAAAATAACAAGGTAGTATTTGTAGCCCGAAACTCTGGGAACGGGTGACGTCCAAAGATCACAGTGTAAGAGCTCGAAAGGACTGGAAGTACATGTTATTGAAGATGAAAACGGGAGGCAAACATGTTTGCCCATTTGACAAGCTTCACAAAGAGTCGAATCATGGGTCTTATTATGACAGGGAATAGAAAAATTGCGAAGCAAATGAGAGAAGGTAAATTTATTGGGATGTCCTAAACGCCGATGCCAGAGATCGACGGAGGCCATGGAGGTGACAAACGCTGCAGGGGATGGAGTGCCATCAGAACACAAGGGATATAAATCCCCCGTGCTATTGCACCGAAGAATCTCCGTCTTGGTTTGAAGATCCTTCACAGACAATCCAAAGGGATCAAACTCGATGGAACAATGATTATTAGTAGTGAAACGGCGAACAGAGATAAGATTTTTAATAAGAGAAGGTGCAACAAGAACATTACGGAGCTGGAAAGAACAAGGAGAGAGAGATGTAGGGATAGAGCAGTGGTCGAGGTGAGAAACCGGGATCGTGGAACCATTGCCAATGAAAATTGGAGGAAAAGAATGTGTGGAATGAAGAGATGACAGCATACCCGAATCAGCGGTCATGTGGGCAGACGCGCCAGAGTCGAAGACCCAATCGGAACCGCCGCCGCCTTGCATAGACAGGTTGGTGAGGGCATGGACGAGGGCAGACTGGTCCCACATTGGAGCGGTGGCAGCGCGAGAGATGGGAAGGCCTGCGGTGGACGCGGACCAAGCACACCCGTTAGCTGGCCGGGACGCCAGATGTCAGCCAGGGCGCCTACCACGGAGCGCCATATGACGAAGCACCTTGCCAGGGAGCACCGGGCGATGAAGCGTGAGACACGGCATGGGCCAGGCCTAGACCATGCCGGTCCATGGATTCTGGGGCGGGCGCCAACTGTTCCCAGCAGTCATGGAGGACCCGCGCTTGTCTTTCTTGCCTTTGCTTTTGCCCTTCGTGGAGTTGTTCCAACCACTGTTGGTGTTGCCGCGAGTGCCGCTGCTCCAGGCGCTAGAACCAGAATTGGTAGAGGTGGCCGGAGTGCGGCTAGTAGAGAGCAGCGCCGTGGGATTTGCTTGACGGGTGGCCTGCTTCAGTTCTGCCAACAGGAGAGTGGAGCGAGCTTCGAGGAATGTGGGGAAGGGGCATAGTAGCGGAATCATGGAGGCTTCGACGGAGAACTTCTCGTTGAGGCCACGGATGAGCGTCAAGACAAGTCTGATCCGAGACGGGGTGGTCGATGTCGCTGATGGCGTCTGCCAACGACTTGAGTCAATGACAGAACGCGGAGACAGAGAGATCGCCTTGAACAGTTGCACGGAAGTCTGCCTCGAGGTAGAGGGCACGTGCCGGCTGGTTGTCACGGAATAGACCTTCAAGGCTGCGCCAAGTGCCATAAGCGGTGGTGTCGGGGCGCATAACCATGTCGAAACGATTGGCGCAGAGATTGTGGTGTAGATCCATTGAAGAACAATGAAATCTTCTTGGGTCCACGCCAGATTGTCATGAGCCGGATCAGTACCGTCAACATGGTGACCAGGCGAATACCTCCCGAGATGTACCAAGAAGAGGTGGTGCCATTGGGAGTAGTTCGGTTTCTGAAGATCCAAAAGTAATGGAATGAAGGCTTTGATGTTGCCAACTTGGAGAGCTAAGGTGGATGGGGCAAAAATGGATTCAGAGGGGGAGGAGGAGGAGGAGGAGGAGGAGGAGGAGGTGGTGGTGGAAGACAGAGTGCTGCTCATGGTTGCAGCCGCGGACGGTGAGCCGTCGTGGTTCATGGTGGAGATAGGATCGAGCTTAAGTCTGCTCTGATACCATGCTAAACATATATGGCAGCAAAATGTGACTTGCATTCCATTGATTGATGAATATATATTACATGCGTTGTGTGAATACAGAACAACAGAAGCAAGCTAGATATCAGGATCGGCACTTGAATGCCGAGTCTTCAAGCTTGTAGTGTGTGCGAATAGAGCGGCACGCACTGCATGTTTGTTGAGATGTTGAGCTGTCTAACACTGCCAATAGAACACAGAACAAAAAGACAGCAAAGGGAAATATATATATATATATTTTAGGTTGATCTGAGTAAAATCATGACGTGGTAATTGTAATTCACGGTGCTTAGTCTTAGAGCAACATAAAAATCGAAGATGTCGTTACCGCTGCGTCTTTGAACTTTTTTTTTTTGCTAGCGCTTTCAACGTCGTGTATCGGTGTGGTCGGCTTGAAGACTTTCTCGGTTTGTTCCGTGTGCAACACCACCAATGCAAAGAAAGTAGCAAGTAGCAGAGGGGAGAGAAAAGAGAGCAGAGAGCACACTGATCGAGGCGTGAGGTCGATGGTGTTGTCGTCGTACGAGTTGACTCACACAAACCAAAATCAAGAATTCAAGCAATGACGTCGTGCGCTACTCGAAGCCGGACGCCTTGCGGGATTTCTTCAGGCTCGGCGATTGGTGCGGGATGAAGCGAAGTAAGCAAGATGCGCCGTCCTCCTTTTTCAGACCTAAATTTTTATCGCTAGGCCTCACATGTTATCCTCACATCGATGTTATTGTGCAACTTGTGATGTTTAGGTAGTGTTACTGTACAAATTGCCCTAAATTTTTATCGCTGGATCATCATGTTTGTGGCTACAAAGCGTCCTCCTAACACTCCCTTAAACCCTAGCATGAAAATTGCATCTCTCTAGCCCCCCCGAGTTAGCACCTAACCCTATCTCTATTTATAGTCTAGGGTCCAAACTATGATCTTATCCCTAAGACCATGAGTTCTTATCCAAATCCAACAAATAAGGGACCCGCAATCCTTACGTAACACGGTTTTTTAAACTTTTGTCACACTACCCAATTTTGGACACTCTAAAATTGTCATGCGTCGTAGCCTTCAGACCGCACCTCCGTACCTCCAACATGCATTATCCAATCTTTGATCTTCATGCGCCCCAACTCGAACTCGACCGTCTCCTCAGCATCCTCGGCCCTTTGGACTATGACTTCGTACCAAGCCATCTCCCGGTCCTCGTCGAGACTACGATCGCCTCCGAGTTACCCTACACCCGCAAAGACCAAAGCAATATCTTTTCCCGGCTCAAGTTCTTCCCAACTTAACCGACATAAGTCCACACATACGCCATATGCCTCAAATAACATCAGTAATCAACATTGTCAATTATTCATCAACTAAATTATTCTAGACCTAGCCACATGGTCTAACAAACTGGGAGCTATTTGTTAATGCGGTTATGAATTCCCAATCTTTTGGTTCTTTAGCTTCAAACAAATTGCGGCCTAGATATAGGAAACTGAGATTTCTTAACCTTCCAATCTCTAAGGGAACAATGCCACTGAAAAAGGTTATGACCGATCTGAATTCGTGACCCATGGATGGGGCTGGAAAAGTAGCTCGAGGCTCGTGAGCCTGCTCGGGCTCGTTATGGCTCTACTCGGCTCGGGCTCGTGAATTTTCGAGCTGAGCCTCCTCTCCAGCTCGCAAACCAAACTAGCTCCTCCACCTCGCCGCCTCCCCCTGTGCTTCCCCCGCCCCGTGCTCCACCTCCGCTTGTTCCCCCACCACTGTCGGAGGCCATCGAGGCAAGGCGGCCATCACCGCCACCCCTTCCTCCGTGCCGCCGTCCTCCAGGCTTTAGCACGCCACCGCCGCCCCTTCCACCGCGCCGCCGTCCAGGCTGCCAGCGCCGGCGCCAGGAGGATCAGGATGGAGCATGGAGGAGATCAAGGAGCTTGAATGCGATTTGCTTGAATGTTTGTTCTTGCGAGTTGCGATGAATGCTTGAATGCGATTTTGCTTGAATGTTTGTTCTATCGATTTGCTTGTTTGTTCTTGTGATTTGCTTGAGATCTGTGAATAGATGAATGGATGATGGAGGAGATCTGTGAATGGATGATTGCCATGCGGATGAACTGATGCTGCCGTCGCTGACTCGCTACCAAAGTGCCGAAGAACTCGATGTCGCTCGGGCTCACGAGCCGCTCGAGCCGGCTCGAGCTCCATCCCGAGCCCGAGCCGAGCCTCTCTCCTGGCTCATTTCTGAAACGAATCGAGCCAAGCTCATCTGTTCATCCGAGCCGAACGAGTTGGCTCGAGCCGGCTACCGCTGCTTCCACCCCTACCCATGGGAAGCATTAGCTAGTGAGACTGGGAAATAGCCATGAAACTAGTTATTGTTCATGTATATCTTCTGGAGAAAGGGAAGGGCATAAAATGCATTTGGAGGTATCATAACACCTAGCACGTTAAACTCGACAGAAAACACTGTTAGAGAAGAAATGTTCCAAATGGAAGTGGGGATCACCCCAGTTAATTTGTTGAAGGCTACCTCGAACCATGATAAACTGGGGAGCTACCCTAGAGATGAAGGGATAGCCTGTTGCCGTCGAGATCAAGACCCTAGAGGTTGGTGAGATTGCCCAAAGCAGATGGTATCTCCTCAGATAGTTCGTTCTATGACAGAGACAGGATACAAATTGATGGCAACTCTACCAGCGATCGAGGGATCATACCTTGGAGTTGGTTATTGATTAGGTCAATCGACATCAGATTGGTGCACTCTCCCATGGCCATAGGAATGGTTCCTTGGAGGGAGTTTGCTCTTAGGTTTAGCCAGCAGAGCCTGCTGAGACGGCCGAGCTCCAGAGATGACATCCGACCTGGTTGTGATGGAGGTAATAAGAGAATAATACTCATTGTCAAGGTCGTAGAGCATGTACGTGATGATCTCCTCGTCTGATAGGGGATTGCTAATTGATGCCAGCGTGTTCGTGAGATGTTTCACCTTGTTGAAGTACTCGATGATGGACTCCTCCTTCTTGTGCATACCTACAAGCTGCCTGCGAATATACATGATCCTTGCACGAGGAAACACATGCGTTATAAGGCAGTCCATACCTCTCAGGATGTACTCGAGAAGAGAACTTGCGCCAACACTTCTTGTGTAAGGGACGAGAAGATTGTGCTAAGAACTAGTTGGTCTTGCTGAAGCCACAACTGGTAAGCCAGGTTGATGATCTGTGACATCTCACACTCGGTGGTCTGGGCGATCATCTTCTCTGGGCAAGATTGGGTTCCATCAATGAATCCCAGAAGTTGCGAGCCACGAAGATATGGCATGAGCTGTGCTTTCCACAAGAGATAATTCTCCTGTGAGAGCTTGATGTTGATTAGGTGGGAAAAGGACGGTGTGGGAAGAATGCCTACCGGCAAAGCCGCTACCACGGCAATGGAGTTGACGAACAGAAGAGGACCCGCTTATCTCGTGAGGAGTTCGTGGGCTCGATACCATGTAAAATGTAGTATATTGAAAGACTAGATTTTTTTCACCGCATCTAACCGGGATGGCATCCGATCACCGCCTCCTGCTATCAACGGCTTTCCGATGGGAGCCAAGAGATGATTCCGCTTTGCATCTTTCTAGACATGGGTGGAAGGTTTCCAGAAGCGTTCTTCGAGGCCCGAAGTGCGACAACGCCATGGTCAATCTTATACGGCGCCTTCATACCTCCTTACAACCACAGTCACGCATTGCAATCTTTCGAGCAAGCGCTAGTGTGGTAGCATTCGGCAAAGAAACCAGATGGCAAAGAGGCACTCTATCACCTGGATTTGGTCAAGAAAATCGGCCGCTCTCCTTGGGACCACCGTTACTGAATGGAGCTCAAAAATAAAATGCTAGGGCTACGCTCCTTTGAAATAACAATCGCAAGAAAAGGTCACGATCGTGGTTATGAGGGGGACAAACACATGGTTCTTTCACCGCATGCAAATCATCGAGGCGCCAGAATTTCATCGCAGTTTAAAGGTCATCGATTCCTAGGTGCTCACTCAAAAGGGTTGGAAGAGGTCTTTCACGATCACTTTGTAAAACTCATTGGAAAACTGATCACTCGAGATCATTCCTTGGACTTGAATTTCCTCAACATGCCGTCCCACGACCTTCAGGAACTAGAAACTGATTTCACCAAAAAAAGAGGTCTGGGAAGCAATCAAGAGCATGCCATCCGAAAAGACTCCAGGGCCAAATGGTTTCAATGGTCTTTTCTACCAACACTGTTGGGAAATCATCAAGCCAGACATAATGGCGGTTTTCCATGCCCTCGGTCACTTAGCAGGTGGAAATTTTCATTTACTAAACAAGGCTTTGATAACCCTCTTGCCGAAGAAACACACAGCTTAAGAACTAAGTGATTATCGGCCTATCAGCCTTCTTCATAGCTTCGCCAAAATCTTCTCAAAAGTTCTTGCCCGAAGGCTAGCTCCGGATCTGGCAAAGATGGTAGGTACAAACCAATCTGCATTCACCAAAACTCGCTCAATTCAATACAATTTCCTCCTGGTCAGGCAATCTGCTCGCCATCTCCACCAACAAAAAAACAGCTTTCCTTTTCAAACTAGACATCGCGTAAGCCTTTGATTCTTTGTCATGGCCCTTTCTGCTACAAGTTCTCAGGCACAAAGGATTTGGGCCGAGGTGGTGTGCTTTGCTAAGCATCATGCTCAGTTCATCGTCCACCGGAGTGCTTGTTAATGGCCAACCAGGTTGACCGGTTTGGCATGGTCGCGGACTTCCTCAAGGAGATCCTCTATCTCCATTGCTGTTCATCATCGCTATGGATGTCCTCAATAATCTGGTTCTAGCGGTGGAAAATGCAGCGCTGCTCCAACCGATCGGCGGCTGCCAAGGTTAACCTCACCGTCTATCCTTGTATGCAGATGATGCGGTCGTGTTTCTATCTTCGGTAAGTTCAGACCTGATAGTTTTCAAAGAGCTTCTCCATCTATTCGGCGAAGCCTCAGGTCTGCGAACCAATCTAGCAAAGAGCTCCTTCGCACCAATTCGGTGCAATGTCCAAGAAAAACAGCTCATCACTAACAATTTGCACTGCAACACCACCACTTTTCCTTGCAAATACCTCAGCTTGCCCCTCACCTTGCGAAAACCTTCCCGGGCAGATTTCCAACCTCTATTGGACATGGTCACTAATCACCTTCAAGGTTGTCTAGCCGATTTGCTTTCACATGGGGGACAACTTGTATTGGTTCAGGTGGTGTTGTCAGCCATGCCAGTGTAACTTTCATGGCTCTCGATCCCCCACTCTCGGTTATTAAAGAAATTGATAAGAGATGTTGTGCATTTCTTTGGATAGGATCACAGAACGTTGCGGGTGGTCATTGCCTGGTAGCTTGGTCCTCAGTATGCCGTCCTCGCCATCTTGGGGGGGGGGGGCTTGGCGTTCCCAACCTGGTCTTGCTTGGGCAAGCTCTTGGTTGCAGCAGTCTTGGTCGGCAAGGCCTTGGGAGAGTCTACAAACTCAAAGCAGCTGAGCGGACGAAAATATGTTCCATGCTTTGATTTTCGGTCACAGTTGGGGACGGCGAAAAAACTTTGTTCTAGCAGGACCGTTGGCTGGACGGCTACTCTATCTCTAGTCTGGTGCCATCCATTGTAAACATGGTTAATCAACCAATCCGAAAGATAAGAACGGTGGCTCAAGCCATGACAAATGAGGTTTGGATTTCGGACATTTTGGGTCAGCCAGAGGATGTTGATATTTCGGAATTTCTAAGGTTATGTGATGCACTACATTCAGTCCAGTTATCTCAAGGTGAGGCCGATTCGATTCTTTGGCGGTGGGAACCGTTGGGTATCTACTCAAAGATGGCGTACATAGCTTTCTTCATAGGCTCCACAAGGCTTCCTTGTGCCGAGGCCATTTGGAAAGCTAGGGCACCTCTTAATTGCAAAATTTTGCACGGCCGATCGCCTACAGCGTCGAGGATTGGAAAACCAAGGGGTGTGTGTTTTTTGCGGGCACGAGCAAGAGACCATCAACCACCTCCTAGTTGGTTGCGCGGTGACAGCACAAGTTTGGGCGTGATTCCTAAGTCAGGTCAGATCTCTTTGCGCAATACCTACCGGTCAGCCCACTCTGTAGGACCATTGGATTGACGCCAGAAACTCAGCACAAAATCAATGTAGGAAGGATATTGATTCCTATATAATTCTCGTCTCCTGGATGATTTGGAAGAAGCGAAACCAAATGATTTTCAATAATGTCGCCGCCTCTATCGACCAGCTTCTTCTTCGTATTTCTGACGAGCACCGCTCTTGGTGCTCGGCAATTTAGTTGATCGAGGCGCTCACGATTGCTAGCAATACCGTTCTATTGGTCTAAAGGTCTTCTCAGTTGCTACACTATTCAACGTCATCCGTTTTTCGGAGAGGGGACCAACCGCTGCTTGCTAACCGTTTCTAGTCGAGTTAGATAGCGTTTTTATCGCCGTTTCACGCGGTTACTTTCTCATTTTGTACTCGCTATTTGTCTGTCTCTATTTTGTTTCTCTATTGTCCTCGGCTTAATGAAAAGATGTGCAAAGCTTTTACACTTCATTGAAAAAAAAACTAGGACGGTTTGTGTCAGAGGGCAGCCCACCGCCCCAAAGAACTCCCGGCAAACAAGACCGAGGGTGGCCCAAGCCTCCAAAGGTACCTCGAAAAGTGCCCAAGCCTCAAGGGTCGGCCAAGGGCACAGGAGGTACCCGAGGGCGGCCCAAGCCTGGATGGGTTGGATCAAGGGCTGATAGATACCTGCAGGGTGGCTCAAGGCCCTCAAGGGTCGTCCGAAGAAGGCTCGAGGGACGCTCGAAGGGTGTCCGAAGCAGCCCTGCCAGGAGCAAAGGGAGAAGACAGGTGGACTAGGCGTGCCGGCTGGGTGAGCTAGGTCCACAGAAGCCCACCATGGACCGGAAGCTACACATAGGGGTAGGAAAGGACCCTACTGTCCCTACACAAACTGTACTTTCCTAGGGGTAGACATGTAATCTCATGTACCCTGTTAGTTGGCTATAAATAGCCTTCTACCCCCATGTAAGAGGACGGGCTTTTTTGAGGCAATTTAATACAGTACACTTCTCCTTACACCAGTCCCCTCTCCGAGGACCCTCCGGCCACTATGATACCGGGGGTCCCCTTTTCTATCACTGTCTAGCCCTTTTTGCTACGACAGCTTGCATATGTATTTATGTGCACTTCGGCATTGCCAGATATGCTACAGTATGAGCGTATGAAAACAGAACACATACATTGGTTCAGATTACATGATATAATCTCAACATACTAACTGCAGAATCTAGATTACACCGAACCATGTCGTTTAACACACTTATCCTGCAATGCAAACTGTTGGAAATAACCAGCGCAGGAATCATCTCCAAACACAACTTACAAGGGGCTCAACGATATTCATGAACACATGATCGGCACATGAAAACAATCCACATAAAAGTGGAATTTCTTCCGTCTCCATGTTCTGCATTCCCTACGAAAGGGATTCTTTGATGGCATGCAGTTCCTTGATGATATCCCGGGTTGACATCCTGCTCGATGGCATTTCCTGAGAGCAAGACATTCCCAGCCTAAGTAGCGAAATCAGGCAATCAATCTTCCTCTTGCTGGAAGAATCATCCACGGTCTGAAGCTCGTTTGCCGCCGGTGTCGACAACGCCCATCATGCTATGACGCAGAGCCTGCTCAACGTAATCACGAAGGCTCAATCCTTGTCTGAATATACTATCAGTGGGCCTCTTCCCGGTTACAGTTTCTAAAACAAGAATTCCATAACTGTAAATGTCTCCATTTGTTGATACCATGTTTCCAGCACCATACTCTGTCACACTCAACATTTTGACAAACAAAAATTAGGCTTCAGATAACACGTATAGTTAATATTATAGACAGAACCAAATGTTCCATAATGTAAAACTAATTTATTCTGCTCATCTTCATGAGTTATTTCACGGGAACTAAGGACAATAATGGCAAACAAGTATAAACAAAGAAAACAAAACAGTTTGGGCTAACCTGGGGCAGCATAACCAATTGTGCCTCTAAGTCCCATCGAGCTAAAAGAAGAGCTTCCTCACCAAGAATCCTGGCGAGTCCGAAGTCTCCAACATGTGCAACCATCTTAGCATCCAAGAGCACATTGCTTGACTTAAGATCACAATGTACAACAGGTGTGGGCCCATGGCTGTGAAGATAGTCCAACGCACAAGCCACATCAAGTAGTATGGTCACTCTTGACGCAGATTCAAGTGCTTCTGCACTGCTTGGTCATTTGTGTTAGGATGTAGCCAACCTTGTAGGCTACCATTAGGCATGAAGTCATACAGAATTGCTTTGAAGTCATTCCTCTGGTATCAATGCTTGAGCAAATTGTAATTATCTTGACAAGATTCCGGTGCCGCGATATTTCGTGAGTGCTTCAGATTCGCAGTGAAACTCTTGAGTACCCCAGGAGTTTGAAGCTTTAGTACCTTTACAGCAACAAGAATTGTACTTTCACCTGCTTGACCATCTAACTCTCCTTTGTACACAATCCCAAATGATCCAGAACCCAGCAAATTGGTTGTCGAGAAACCATCTGTTGCTTTTACCAGCTGCGAATAAGAGATCATTGGGTGGCCTTGTATGGATGTTGTAGATGGGACTTTTGTTTTACTTTTCTTGTGCCAGGTTAGAAGCATGCAGAGTGATGAAAGGATGGCCAGTGTTGCAACGAGAGAAATAACAATAGGTACCACCAGAAATTTATGTTTTTTGTTTGGTGTACAAGGAGGCAGATGCAGATTAGGTATGCCGCCGCAAAGTTTGGCATTGCCTTGGATTGAGATTTCAGAAACATTTGCGAAAACACCAACGGTAGGCACTTCTCCAACAAAGCTATTGAATGAAAGGTTCAGAGAATGGAGCATAGTAATGTTCCCAAAGAACTTGGGTATCTGGCCTGACAAATTGTTGCTTGAGAGGTCAAGAGTTTCAAGACCTTTTAACTGACCCAAGAGTGCTGGAATGTTACCTTTTAAGAAATTATTTTGCAGATAGAGAATCTGTAGAAGTTGACATTCACCAAGGCTGCTGGGGATTTCTCCAGATAATTTGTTCGATTCTGCATGGAATTCTACAAGATTTTTGAGATTCCCTATTTCTTGTGGTATTGATCCCTCTAAATTATTATATGATACATCAAACAATATTGAGAGTGTTTGGATGTTGAATAATCTGCTGGGTATTGGACCAGTAAAGTTGTTAGTCGAAAGATTTAGTGCCGATAACTTTGTCAAGTTTGCTAGTGTGCTTGGTATCCTACCACTGAACATGTTCATGCCGAGCCACAAATCATTTAGTTCAGTAAGATTTCCTATGGTCAATGGGATCGATCCGCAGATGTTGTTTTTAAGTACATAGAGACGGACCAAGTTTCTAAGCTTTCCCAAGGAAGAGGGAAGGGTTCCTGTGAAAGAGTTGTCGTGGAGATCGAGATATTGTATGCTAATGAGATTACCAATATCTTTAGGAATGCTTCCCGTGATTGTGTTGGATGAAAGGTCAAGATACGTTAACGAAGTGGAAAGATTGGAAAATGAATCAGGAAGAACTCCCCCAAACTTGTTATCATCCAATCCCAACATTTGCAACTGTGAGCAATTTGTTAATGCAGTTATGAATTCCCAATCTTTTGGTTCTTTAGTTTCAAACGAATTGTTTTCGAGGGTTAGCCAACTGAGATTTCTTAATCTTCCAAACTCTGAGGGAACAATGCCACTGAAAAAGTTACTACCGAGATCAAGTAGTGACACATGGGAAGCATTAGCTAGTGAGACTGGGAAATAGCCACGAAACTGGTTGTCGCTCATGTATATCTTCTGGAGAAGGGGAAGGGCATTGAATGCATTTGGAGGTATCATACCACCTAGCATGTTACACTCGACAGAAAACACTGTTAGAGAAGAAATGTTCCAAATGGAAGTGGGGATCACCCCACTTAAATTGTTGAAGGCTACCTGGAGCACTGATAAACTGGGCAGCTGCCCCAGAGATGAAGGGATAGCTCCTGATAACCTGTTGCCCCAGAGGTCAAGTTTCTGGAGGTTGGTGAGATTGCCCAAAGCAGGTGGAATCTCACCAGATATCCTGTTGTAACTGAGACCAAGTTGCTGGAGGTTGGTGAGATTGCCGAAAGCAGGTGGAATCTCTCCTGACAAACCATTATTCGAAAGATACAAATAGGAAAGATTTTTCAAGCTGGTGCCAATCAAGAGGGGGATCGTACCTTGGAGTTGGTTATTGCCTAGCTCAAGCGACGTCAGAGAAGAAATGTTCCAAATGGAAGTGGGGATCACCCCACTTAAATTGTTGAAGGCTACCTGGAGCACTGATAAACTGGGCAGCTGCCCCAGAGACGAAGGGATAGCTCCTGATAGCCTGTTGCCCCAGAGGTCAAGTTTCTGGAGGTTGGTGAGATTGCCCAAAGCAGGTGGAATCTCACCAGATATCCTGTTGTAACTAAGACCAAGTTGCTGGAGGTTGGTGAGATTGCCGAAAGCAGGTGGAATCTCTCCTGACAAACCATTCTTCGAAAGATACAAATAGGAAAGATTTTTCAAGCTGGCGCCAATCAAGAGGGGGATCGTACCTTGGAGTTGGTTATTGCCTAGCACAAGCGACGTCAGAGATGAAATGTTCCAAATAGAAGTGGGGATCACCCCACTTAAATTGTTGAAGCTTACGTCGAGCCATGATAAACTGGGCAGCTGCCCCAGAGACGAAGGGATAGCTCCTGATAGCCTGTTGCCCCAGAGGTAAAGTTTCTGGAGGTTGGTGAGATTGCCCAAAGCAGGTGGAATCTCACCAGATATCCTGTTGTAACTGAGACCAAGTTGCTGGAGGTTGGTGAGATTGCCGAAAGCAGGTGGAATCTCTCCTGACAAACCATTCTTCGAAAGATACAAATAGGAAAGATTTTTCAAGCTGGCGCCAATCAAGAGGGGGATCGTACCTTGGAGTTGGTTATTGCCTAGCACAAGCGACGTGAGAGATGAAATGTTCCAAATGGAAGTGGGGATCACCCCACTTAAATTGTTGAAGGCTACCTGGAGCACTGATAAACTGGGCAGCTGCCCCAGAGATGAAGGGATAGCTCCTGATAGCCTGTTGCCGTCGAGACCAAGACCCCAGAGGTTGGTGAGATTGCCTAAAGCAGGTGGTATCTGCCCAGATAGTTCGTTGTATTCCAGAGATAGGATACGAATTGATGGCAACTCTGCCAGCGATCGAGGGATCGTACCTCGGAGTTGGTTATGGCCTAGGTCAATCGACGTAAGATTGGTGCACCCTCCCAGAGATGAAGGGATAGCTCCTGATAGCCTGTTGCCCCAGAGGTAAAGTTCCTGGAGGTTGGTGAGATTGCCCAAAGCAGGTGGAATCTCACCAGATAGTTCATTGTATGACAGAGACAGGACATGAATTGATGGCAACTCTGCCAGCGATCGAGGGATCTCTTCCGACAAACCATTCTTCGAAAGATTGAGCTTCCGAAGCCTGCTGAGGCGGCCGAGCTCCGGAGGTATCTCCCCGACGAGCCGGTTGTTGCCGAGGTCCAGCTCCCTGAGAAAGGACAGGTTGCCCAACGACGGCGAGACGCGGCCCGACAGGTTGGACGAGACCAGGCGCAGCGTGACGACCCTCTCCGGGTGCCGGCGGCCGCAGAAGACTCCCGGCCAGGTGCAGTAGCGGCCGGACGTGTTCCATGAAGCCAGCAAGCCGTCGGAATTGGATGGGCCTGTGGACAGCATGGACTTGAAGGAGAGGAGCGCGAGCTCGTCAGCCGTGTCACTGCTCCTGCCCGGCGAGGGGGACGCCGGAGCAGCAGGGGAACAGAGGAGGCACAAGAACGAGAAGAAGAGCAGCGCCATTGCTCTCGTCATCTAATTTGGAACCGAACGCTAGTGGTTGCAAGAGGCACGAGCTAGCTCTAACTTGTATTTATAAGCTGAGAAAGATCACTATCAAGATAAGCAAGCAACACTACTACAAAAAGGCTAATACTGGACGCCTCATCACAGATGGTTGATCAAAACCATCAGTATTAAATACAATCACAGACAATTTTGGTTTAGTGACCGTCTGTGTTACTGGTTGCGCTAAAAACCGTCTGTGATGAGTTAATTATCATAGACGGTTTATATTAAACACCGTCTGTGAAGTAGCACAGACGGTTCTGAAAAAAAAAACCACAGACGGTTTTTTTCTAAAAACCATCTGTGCTACTTCATAGACGGTGTTTAATACAAACCGTCTGTGATAATTAACTTTAATATTATAGATGGTTTTGTCTGTGCTACTTCACAAATGGTGTTTAATACAAACCGTCTGTGATAATTAACCGTCTGTGATAATTAGCTTATCACGCATCGCTTTGTATTAAAAACCGTCGTGATATGTTCAATGCTTCGGCTCCAACGCGATGTGTCTCTTCGCCTCGCTACCGACGCTACGATGCATCTCTTTGTCTCGCGTGCGATGTTACTCCTTGTTTTATAAGAATGATTATCGCGCGCCATGGTGAGAACGCATAGTATTGAATACGTACGCCATGGTGAGCACACGGAGCATGACAGCGAGGACCAAGGCGAGGAGGTCAGCGATCGTCGTCGCTCTTCCTCACGATGTCGTTGTCCACATCGTCGGCCTCGTGGCCGCGAGCTTTCCTCAGCCCATGGCTGACCTCTGGAGCCTACGAGCCACGTACGTATTCTGTTCTTTTGTTTTTGGTAGGTCTAAAAGGAGTCAGTATTCTGTTCTATTTTGTTCGAGTCGGTCAAGATGACCGTGAGCGTATCATCCTAGTTGTCGGAAAGCTTCAGGTGTTCATTTCGATTTCAGAGACTGATAGAGAACCTGATTGTAATTCCTCTGAAAATCTATAAAATGGAGAAAAACCGAAAAGTCATATCAGTTGATACGGTGCAAAATAATCTCGTGTTGATTTTGTTTTGTGTCCAATATCCAGTTTTGAACCGAAGGAGAAAGTCTCGGTTATGTTTGTTCTGTCTGAAATATCGGCAAATTTAGTTTCGACAGAAACATCGATTCTAGTTCTTGTTTCACATAACATGTCACTAATCTGATTAGCAACAACGACCTTAATTTGGCCTTTAAATTTTCTCTTATGGAGTAATTCTTGTATTAAGATTCTGTCGTCTTAAATTTTAGTTACAAGGTCATGTACAAGACGTCCAAAGAGTGCGTCGTGGGGAGGCGCGTGGTGCTGGAGCTGGAGGCAGCGATGAAGTGGCTGGACAACGAGCGCTACCTCACCGTCGTCAACCACCTGGCTGGCGCCGGCAACATGGAGGCCTGCTTCATCGTCGGCCTCGCGCTTGTCTTCGTGCACCAGGACATGCAGCATGGCCTCGTGTGCCTTGACCGGGCGGCCGCCGCCGGCCACAAGGCCGTAGCCTACATGCTCAGCCTTCTCTACTACACGGCTGACGAGGTGCGTGACATTGGAAAACACTACATCTGCTAGGTCGAGGGTGAGCTGGCCAGCGGCGGGTGCGAGATGGCCAAAAGGACCAACCGGAGGCCTTTGGCGCGCGGAGGCTCGATGTCGACGCTGTCCAGAGGCGACGTGGAAGAAGATGATCGGCGGCGGGCAGTGTGGGCGTTGTCGGAGGATGGCCACCAGTGCACAATCACCGGCTGTGGCGTGACGGAAGGGTGGGATGACTACGTCATCTTCTGCAGCGACGACTATAAGATTAGACATGAGTATGCCAAGTTCTTTGCACAGGTGTTGAACTACTTGTTGTAAAATTAGCGGTTTTAGCATAGTTTTAGCAAATATTGAGATATAATTCTTTACTAATATGTGAATGTGTCATATGTTCTGAATTTGCATTTATGTATGTATATTATCACAGATGGTTATTTATTTAAACCGTCTGTGATGTGTTTTTATCACAGATGGTTCTACTTTAGAACTGTGACGGTTCTACTTTAGAACCGTTTGTGATGTGTATTTGTCACAGACGGTTCTACTTTAGAACCGTCTGTTATTTCTAACCCTATTTATACTCGGACTCTAGGGTTTGCCTGCGCCCCCCACTCAAACAATTAAGTTTCTCCTCCCCTGAGCCCGTCGCCGTTGTCCTCGACGCCGCCTCCTCCTTGAGCTTGGCACACCTCCTCCCTTGAGTCCGCCTCCTCCCCGAGCATGAGCCGCTAGCTCCTCGAACCCGGTGCCCCTCCTTCCCCGAGACCAGCGTGCCTCCTCCCCCTTCCTGAGCCTGGCGCGCCTCCTCCCTGAGCCCGCCTACTCCCCACCCCGAAGCCGGCCGGCGTCGTCCTCGACGCCTCCTCCCCCAAGCGCCTCCCAAGCACCACCAAGGTAAGCCAGCCACCGCCCGGCCATCCCATTTTTTTTTGTATCACCTTGCTTATGTGCTGTGCTATTGAATATATTCAATATGTGTGATTTGTATGTGCCTAGCACTGGGAGATATTGCAAAGTGATTTTTTGTGGGCTCGGTGAATTGTTCTATGATGAATTGATTTCACAAATACAATTGGATGTGATACTGTGTATAGATTGTGCCTTGAGCTGTTAGATTACCTACTGTTATCTATTGTTTCGAGCATGCAATTTATACATTCTGATATACTTGCTGTCCTGTAGAAGTTTCAATCTTCCGGTCTATTTTTTTTTTGTGATTATTTACAATCACTGATCTACATCACAGTTGATAGTATCTTGATAGATTTTGTTCCTATGTACAACAAAGTTAAATTTGGGTGATTTGCTTGAACTAGTCTGAATAGATTAGCTTTATGCTGATTTCTATTGTGCACATATTGTGTGTGTTGAGCATATTATTCCTTTTAAATGACTTGAAGAATTCACATGCTTATATGTCAATTATGTCATTTAATTGGTGCTGGAAATATGCTTTATTGATAATTAATTTTGCAATACATAAGAATATCACATAAGGCAAAATTTGCTATTCCATTCCAAAACATGACCAAATGAGTCAAAAACTACTACAACACCTCTTCACCTGCCTCTTATCATTCATTGCACCTTTGTCTGTGTAACCGTGTTCATGCCGGTTAAGTTCTCCTCTCTTGTGTCCCAGGTACGTCCTACCATTCCATTCCTGATCCCTTTTTCATATATAAAAGAACTATATACACAAATTTTGCTATAAAAAATAGATTTTAATGAAACTTTTTATGAAACTCACTTTGGGGTATCTTATAATCATTATTGGAGTATCCTCAAATAGATAAAGATGTATCACCATACGATTTAAGTAGTATATGAGGAGTGGGAGTACGTACATCTAGGAGTACCATACCATTTTCACACACACACACACACACACACATATATATATATATATAGTTCGTAGTCCCTTGCTAGCTAACTCGAGACCTGAATTCAGCTAGCTAGCTCGCTCCTTGGGCGTTCATCCTAAACGTGCAGGAGAAACCACGACCTACTTCATCGAACTCGACAAACTGGAGTGTGTGGTTTGTTCATGCCAATCCTCCAAGTGCTTTGTAGAATCCTCCTAAACCATGGCCTCAGAAGCTCAGAAGTAATAGGAGTAGAACTGAACTTGAAGTTATTAATTACAAGCATGTAATTGTCTTTAAACCCAACAAGAACACCGAGCAACTTTCTGAACATAGGGACGTCCAATTACCTGTCAACGACATTCAGGTAATGTGATGTCGCGGCAAGATGTCGCCCTGCCAAACCCTATCGTCGCAAGCCGTCGCCCTGCCAAACCCTACCGCGACAGAGGATTGGGTGCCACGGTAGGGTTTGGGCAGCCAATCCTATGCCGCACCCTTGCCGTGGCATCCCCTCCTCTGTCGCGCCCCTGCCAAGCCCTGCTGCGGCAAGCAATGGCCCTGCGAAACCCTACCGCGGTAGAGGATTGGGTGCCACGGTAGGGTTTGGGCATCCAATCCTATGCCACGCCCCTGCCAAGCCCTGCCGCGGCAAGCCATCACCCTGCCAAACCCTACCACGGCAAAGGATTGTGATTTCAAGGCATGGTAAAGTCAGAGAGTTAGTGATTTCAAGGCATGGTAAAATTATAGAGTTAGTGATTTCAAGGCATGGTAAAATCATAGAGTTAGTGATTTCAAGCCATGGTAAAATCTGAAATACTTAACAAAGATGGTTTTTAATACAAACCATCTGTGATGAGGACGGTAAGTCACAGACGGTTCGTGTTGAAAACCATCTATGTAAGATCACGCACGGTTTCAACAAGAACCGCTCGTGATATTATTAAATATCACAGACGGTTCTTGTTCGTAACCGTCGTGATACTTCATAGACGGTTTTCAACACAAACTGTCTTTGATATTCCTTCTTTACATATGGTTTTTAGCGCACCAAGAATACCTGAGCGTCGCTAAACCAAAACCGCCTATGATTGTATTTAATACAGACGGTTTTGGTAAACCGTCTGTGATGAGGCGTCCAGTATTAGCCTTTTTGTAGTTGTGTTACCACAACTGATGTAGGACTATCCCAACTGTCAGACCCAGATTTTCTAATCCCGAATCCTCTGTGCAATTACTGTGCTATTCCCTGGATCAGTAGATAGCACTCACAGACACATTGCTAAATCATTTCATACATGGCGTAAAACCATACCATTCATTAATTTAACATATCAGAGTTTACATAGACCGCATCGGGTCAAGTTTTATAAAAGGGCCGAACAGGCCAAACTGATTACATTACAAACGTAGCGAAAGCGACAACGGAAGCAAAAGGGTGAGAGCACATCTCTCCACAGTAAGCGGATCGGGGAAACCGGTGCCTCGATATTACCCAAAGTCTCAAATAATATAGGATGCACATAAGCACCAACGGAGTCACTAGACCGGGAGAGATCTAGACTAAAAGAACTAATCTACTCTTCATCATCTCTGGGCCTCCAACTTCTAGATCCTCGTAGTATGCGTAGTCTATAGGATTTCCTGCTTCTGAGGGTTTTGGGGGAAAGAGCGAGAATGAGTACAACTTCCGTCCTCGTGAGCCAACACACAAGATGCAATAATAATACATGCAAGGCTTAACAAGGATGGCTCGAGTTCTTTTATTTGCTAAAGCAACATTTTCAATTATCATAATTACAAATTCCTATCACTTAGCATTTTTACCAAATTGTATTTTATTAAAGAGATTAATTGTGCAATTAATTATTTTAGTAGAGGTTCCCTCCATCAGAACCTATACCGTATGCTTCTTTTGGTTGGAGCTACCACCACTCATTAACACCCCCGAGTTCGAGAACTCAGGGAAAATCCAATCTTAGGGTTAGGTGAGCCCACCATATTTTCATACCACCCACAAAGGTTTTTGAAATAGAACTAACTCTAGTAAGGTTTTCATGTCCACCTTTGACCGTAGGCACGACTGTTCAAACAGTTCATTACTCTGTAGAGGTTGTACACTTTACCCACAAGAGATAATCGTCTTGATATGTACAAACGCATCCTTAGACATGTGAATCAAGGGGAGATCACCACAAGGCCTTTACAATGCATCCCTCAGTATTAGTTACACCCGCTAAGGTTTTTCCTGATAAGGGTTACGTGCTTGTAGATCCGTTAACATTTACCCAGACCCCCTCTTGCTCCATCCTAACGACTTATGTCGTGCACCCCGATTCCCTTCGCCAAGAGGGCTTACGGCGTCACGGGTCATCTACCTGGTGGATACAAATTATTCAGCCAGGTTGTATTTTACAGACTTGTGGTTGCACTGTTTTACATTGGGAGGTCATCATAGGATTAAGTCCTTAGAGTTATCTGGGCGGTTCATTCCACATGACATTATTCCTTGGGCTGCATTAGCACCCGTCAGCATACCACCCATCATACCATCCGCCTAGATAGTAACAGCAATTATTAGGGTTTTTGAGGAGTAAAATACATCAACTCAACCTTCTTAGTCATTTACCCACAATGACTACCCAAAATCACTTTCATGTTTAAATGATGATGATTAGGACATTTAATATCCCGGTACTTAAGCAAGACTAGCATGTCGCTTAAGTACAACCTATAACTAGTAATTACCATATAGTCACTAGGGTGACATGGAATAATGGATTCAATTGTCAAAGGATGGTATTATAAATAATTAATCATCAAATGGGCATTTAACTACCTTAAGTTTCAACATACATTTGATTAAAGAATTAAAGCATGCAATTTTGGTAATTTAAATGAATATAATTTACATAAAATGTAGGCTCAAAATGGTCAAAGTATCGTCTCGCTTTGGTTATAGGTTAAGTTGGAGATCTCCTGCATCTTCGAATCCTAATCGGACGAACGTACCGGAAAAAGGCACAACAAGCAAAAGAAAACAAATAAATACACAAGAATAAACAAATGAACTCCAATTTAAACAAGACCTATGCCATTAACAAGATCTTGAATTTACAAAATTTTAGAGATAAATTTCATAATTTTTGGAGTTATAACGGAGGAGAACAGAGCTTCTGAAGTTTGAATTGAAATTAAATTGGAAAATTGAAAAAGGGAGGAGAGAGAATTGGTGCACCGCATAGTGCATGAACCTAGTCCATATGCACAGTGCCCATGGGTGCATCGGAGGGTTACTATGGTCAGGCCCACTTGGAAGGGAGAGGGAGAGGTCTAAAAGCCATTGATAGGTGAGGCCCTGAGCCATTCCCCATTTGCTTCCCGTCAGCCACAAAGAAAGGGGGAGCAGAGGGAGGTGCGGGTGGCTCAGGGGCGGTGGCGGTGGTGGTGAGCGGTGGCATGGGGAGGCGAGCGAGCTGCCAAAATGGGCCTCCCCGAGGGTGGCGGCCTCAAGGGCACCAACGGTGGGTTCGGCGGTGCTGCGGAGCAGCGGCACAGGGAGAAAAGGCGGCGGCACGGGCACTCGGCCAAGTGTGTCGCTAGCGGTGGAGTGGCACTGAGAGGAGGACGGCACGCGCACGGGCCGTGCGAGAGCGTGGGGAAGCCGACGGGGTGGTCCAGGTAGCTTGGGGGCGGTCGTGGTGGTAGGGCGGCGGCGGCCAGGGCGGAGAAGAATGGGGTGGTGACGGTGGAGGTTCTTGGCAGCGGAGAAGACAAAGGCAGGTGGAGGAGAGTCTCCTTGGTGCCAGGGGCAGCTGGTGAGGGGGTCACTCGGGGCAAGGGCTCACTGGCGTGGCGACAGAGCAGTGAGGCAGTGTGGCCAAAAGGGCTCGGGTGCGTCGGTTCTTTAGCTGGAGCTTACCAGTGAAGCAAGGGGCGATGCGAGGGAGAACAAGGGGGCATCAAAGAGTTCTTATAGCTGGTCAAGGAGCTTGTGAGCCGTTGGAGGCTTGCATGGTCCCGAGGCATGGCGGCATGGGCAAGATGGCGGGAGTGGTGGGTGCGCTTTGGGCGGTGACTTTGGAGGCCAAGGGTAGGTGGTGGAGGTGACGGCTCTAGCGTGGGTGCTCGTCGTACAGTAAAGCGCACGGGAAGAAGCGCGCAATGGGATGATTGAGTAGGCGGCGGGTGAGCTGCAAGTAGCGTGCGTGTCTTGTCTGGCAACAAGACTTGAGCGGTGTCTTGACGGTGCTTCTGACGAGGCATAGTCTTGGTGATGCGACAAGGCGGGAGCTAGTTAGGGCAAGTGGGTGCTGGCGTGCGCTTGGCGCGAGGACGAGCAGCATGGCACAGCGGTGCAGAGGGCGGTGCTGCAGCGGGCGCACGACGGCCTGCACGTGGGGGAAGAAGGAGCCGGTGGGGGAGCGGTGGCAAAGGGGCTGGGCCGGGAAAGCTGATGTAACTGCCCAAACTTGGGCTTGTATTTCAAATATGTAAAAATGAGTTGAATTTAAAACTTTTTATTCATCATGTTGTTATTTGAATTTTTTGGAATTTCTTTCGAAAGTTTTGTTGACTTTGAAAACCTATTGCTTCAATTGACTAGAAGCATAATCCTTTAAAACTTCTGAAACAAATTCTGTGATCATCCTCTGGAATATTCTTCCTAGGTTCTAGATCATCTTAGTATCTCCTCTCAAAAATTTCATATTTTTTCATATTTTATTTGCTAGGTTAAAAGGGCTAGTCAAATCAATTAGATCCTTAGTCAAACCCTAGGGCAGAACCTTGAGAAATTTTTACAGAGCAATGTAATACATGAAAAACTCTGGAAATTTTATACAAGGTTAATCTTAGAGTTAGGAACCTCCTGTAAAAATTTCGGAATTTTTTAAGTTGTGCGACTCTATCTAAAATTTCCTCAAATACATATATTTTGTTTTCTAAAAACCAACCCAAGACTTTGTTCCTTGGGCCCGAATCCAAAACCTCCCGGTTGAACCCGACTAACTTCCCGATCAGACTAGGTCCAAAATAGCGCAAAGTGATTTGGACCGTTAGATTTAATATCAAACGTCCAGATCAAATGGGTCGTTCGGACCATTCGAACGAACGCCCCATCTGGGCCGCACAATTTTGATTGGACCGTCCAAGCAAGCACGCGCCCACACCGTCAGATCTTGATCGGACCAACCTAATCAAGTGGGCCATTCGGACCGTGTGTACAACACTCTTGATCAGGACGGTCCATATCAGATCGAACCATTGAAATGTTCCAACTCGAGCCGCTCTTGTTGTTTCGCTGAGCAGTGGGCCCCGAGCGCAGGGACCTTCATCCACCTCGTGCCCGGGCTCTCCAGCGCGGCACCGCGAGACCTCCGCCGCTTTGCCCATCATTTCTGACCATCTCGCCCATGGTTTTCCACGGCCAACTACTCCGGTCGCATCACCTAGTCACACCGCACCCACTCCTGCCCGGCCGAAGCCCATCCCTACTCGTACAACGTTGTGAAGCTCCGTCGGATTGCCCATGGCTGCCCGAGCTCCACCTTGTTCATCTCCAAAGCTTTGTTTATAAAAGGGCATCCTCGAGCTGCATTTCGTCTTTTCCAAGCTTATGCGCTCACTCACTCCTCCTCTCATCCACTCAATCGAGCTCTAGAGCTTGAAGAGCGGAAACCCTAAAACGGCCGTGTGCCACCGCCTACATTGCCGGCGAACTAAAGGGTTCCTAGTCATTTGTATCACGTCACTTTGTGTCCTAGTACACTAGTATGCTTTCCCCTCATTCAATTTTGCCTTCGATCCTCAGGAACGGCCGAATCAAGCCCTCTTTTTCGTCTCCGGCTGTAACACCGCATCAAGCCCCGCCAGCGGTTCACCATGTTTTGAACCAATCGGCTGCACCTGGAGCATCGCTTGAGCACCAGGGAGCTTCTCCAACCATCGCCGGCTCTTCTCCTTCGGCCACGCCTCTTCTCCACGCGCGACCGACCTCGCCGCCATGGCTTACCGTCGACAATGTGACTCCGACCACCTCAACTCCTCCGAGTCATTTCGGTAGACTCCTAGTAACCCCTAGTTGCTATTGCATGCATTAGATTGTCACGAGCGTAGATCATTTGCCTTGTCACCTTTTGCCGTACCCGCTCCTCCGCTCGTCGCCGGTGTGCCACCGCGTTGTGCCACCTCAGGCCACGCCGTTGGTGCCAACGAGTGCGCATTAGTATGGTGATCCCATTTTGATCACTCTCCGGCGCCGTCGAGCTCCGCATTGCCGGCGAGTCGCATGGGCGCTTGCGCCACCGCGCGGCACAACGATGACGAGGACTGTAGCTCGTCATCATCGTGCCTAATCCCTATCATTAGGGTTAATTAAATCTTGAACTATTTAGTTAGTTCTAATGAATCACTGACGTGTGGGACTGAGTCATTAGTCTAAAAGAAAACTTAAATCAAAACATTTTCCTAATAGAGTGTATGACATGCGGGCCCCATAGCATAAGTGCACTATGAAAAACATCCATGAACCTGTGCGCCACATGTATAGACCATTGGTCTATACATTGTGCTCGTGAACCGTTTCACTGATAGTGGACCCAACATGTTAGTATAGCTGAAATTCAAATGAAAATTAGAATGTACGTCTTCAGTTACGAGGAGAATACATTTTCCTTTTGGGAAGACGTAAACCTCTTTAGAACATGCGTGCCATTACGCTTCCACCGGTGGGAAGCGTATTTCTCAATTTTAGTTGATTTCCTTAGCCGAACCGAATTAAAACCTTAATAACTTTTGCTTGGAAACTCCAAATTAAATGAAATTTGTCTCTAAATTTGTCTAAAATCATATTGTACCTAATTTTTTTTGTAAAAATACTTGTTTTTAGTTTCTGTTTATTTTGTTGGATGTTATTTAATTCGTTTCTGACTCTATTTAGACTTCGATTATTCGGGTTATATTTGCGACGATCAATCTACAATAACTCCAGAACATCAAGAGCAAGGCAAGCACCCCCTTTAATCATGTTGATCCCAGTATTTTAATTATTGTACTTTGTTTTGCAAATCCTATTATGCATGCGTGTATTTCTTGTATGAAAATGCTATTATCGGGAAATTGGTAGTTGTAAATCCAGCTTGCTGCATAAATATTGATCCCTTGTTGTAACCTTTAGAATATGGGTTAGGGAATACATAATGTCGATTGGGAATTTTTTAGTACGATTGTCGTACAAATGCAACTAGAGCAATAGAATTTCTGAAAAATTGATTAAAGGGCAATATGTTAATTTGTGAGTTTGAGATTATTTTGAAAAATGTCCAGAGGAGTTACCTCTGTTATTTTATATGAAAATGACATGAAAACTTTAGTCTTTAGATGCGGGCGAGTTATGATGTATTCTGAAAGAGTGAGGATTGTAACTCACCAGTAGATTGGGTGGAGATCTTGCCCGTAGTCGATTAAGGACTGAAGCCAGCAAATCCAGGACTAAGACCTAATCGTACCACCATATGTGCTAGTATGGGATAGCCGTAGCTAACTAAGTTATCAAAATCTTAGCCTTCCATGACAGTACGCAGAAGTAGTGCGCGCATTGTCGAAGGGCTGGCATGCCGACACTACTGTGAATGCCTCACTTCGACAGGTTTCCATCCGGGCGAAGTGAGGGACTTGCTCAATGGGTTTCCATCCGGGTGAGTGAGGCTCCTCATTAGATGTGTACTTTTATTATTATCTTCATTATTATTACTATTATCCCGACGGATGAGGATAATGATTTGCAGGGCTAGTGCAAGGGTAGGACTAGATAATGTAAAGGCTGCGTCGCGATCTCTAGGCTGCTTACCTTCGGTAGTGAGTAGTGATATAGAGATATTTCAGGCAACTGGAATACCGCGAACTATGGGTAAAGTTGTACACCTCTGCAGAGTGATAAACTATTCGAATAGCGCGCTCGTGGTCATGAGCATGCTTATTGCGGCTGGTATGGCGGTAGCTTTGCTTTTAAAACTGTTTTGTCACAAAAGATTGGGGTAATGACATGGGGCTTTTCATTTGTTGAGTTAATTGTTATTTCTATGGCCTTGTTGCTATGTATATAGCGGAACTGTCATTTCTCTGACTAGTTTGCTATTTCTATAGCAGGACTGCCATTTCTATGGTTGAACATGAATTTGTCAGTGCCATTTCTATGGCGGAATATTGATTATATTTTTGCTTGTAACCGAATAGGGTTGCGTGTGTTGATGTTATTTATTCAATCACTTTACTTACTGTCCTATACTTACTTTCTTACTACTGCTCTTTAAAAATTCCGTTGCAAATTATTACTTATGATTATTGCAAATAAACTTGGCTTTGAGCAAAATGACTTGTAGGGTAGAGCTATTCATTTGACAGCCTTGCATCTAATATGATTTTTGTGATATACTACAAGTCTTAATGATTACATAAGTACTCAATCTTGCTATTTTTGTTGGTTTAGAATTTGCGGATGAGCCGATACCAGACAACGAGTTCCTTGCACTTGGCACCGAGGGGTTCGGTGACGGGTCTACTTAGGCCTGGTTCCTTGTCGATTGCCTGAGGGATCAGATGGGCATGCCGCTGGACTTTTGCTACTATTACTTTATCTTCTGCTGCTATTTACTTATCTCTGATGACTGCTTTTATTTGGCTGCTCGACCATTGTTTGTAATAACTGTGTAATAGCTTAAGTAGAATACGCCATTTTGCTCTACTTTAGTATTATGGTTGTATGGATGTGATGCCAAATGTTGTGAATGTGTGTGCTAGCCTTTAATCCTAGGACTAGCATGGTATACACATAAGATCTTCGGGTATTCCATGCCCAGGGGTCTGACAGCGCCTGGTATCAGAGCCATACTGACTGGAGGACAAGCCCTAGGTAGAATGGTTAATAGATTAGGGCTTAGAAATAAAAATTTGCAACCTATTTTAACCACCGAGTACCTCACACAGGTGCTTATCTAGGGGAGGAACTTTGGCGACCTAGCTTTCCATTGCTACGGGAGAGGCTCTACTGTACGGATGTCTCTGCTCGATGCGGCTTATGTCGCTATCGTTCGACTGCGGCACAAGCTGCCAGCTCTACGAGAGTCATTCTTCCACTTTCCGACCCAAGCTACGGACCAGGAGGACCCCACCTACCAGATAGAGGGGAGGCAGTTCCTTACCCCTCACCTACACCTCGTAGGCCTGGTGAGGTCACTTGACAAATATCTCCGTCAGGTGTCTCGCGAGCTTCTAGAGGCTCGTCGGAGGATCTGCACACTGGAGGACAGCATTGCTCCTATGGTGGCCCAGGGCTTCTTCTCCAGGGAGCTATTGTATGGAGAGGATATAGTTCTGGCACCCACCGAAGAGTTGCCTCAGCCCATCGTTCGCCTGCAGCCCCGTACCCGATGTCCCTGTATGTCGGTGACCGAACATCGCCGCCGAGTGATGGCCATCTACGCGGGTGCAGTGGACCCTTCACAGCCATTGTAGCGCTACCACCACCATCTCGCTGGACGTGAGGACACGGAGCACCAGAGTACTCCACCCTCCGCTACCCTTGAGTCCTCAGCTGCTACCCAGCACGACTAGGATGACTAGGCTACAGCAGTCGGCCTAGAGCTCACCTGTAGGTCCTGGAGTGAGCACTTTTGGATATTTTGTAGGAGTAGATCGAGGTGGGACCTCTCTGTAAAATTACGGTAATATGCTACTTGTTATGTTCTATTTGTCCTCTTTTGTATTATGGAACATTGGGCATACGCCCCATGTAATGTTTAACTAGTATGTTGAAAATTCATGTGTGCTGCCCCTAAATCTTAAAAGCTATGCATGCTATCAGATTTTATTATGTTACAGTAGTTTGGGATGATGATGCTTGCTAACCCACTTAACTTCTTCTTATTCCCTCGTACCCTGCAAACATTTGTTTACTTTGCCTTTTCGTTTAATCAGGATGCTGGTAACTCGCTCGGTTTGCCAGCTCATGGTAACAAGAGCCCCCTCTGGATCCCAACACCTAGAGAGTGAGACTCCTGTGCCTTCACTACTTAATCCTCAACTTCCGTCTGCGACAACAGAACAAGCAGATCAGCCTCAGTTTGCCGCTACTGCAGAAACCGAAGTTCTACCGCCGCCGCCCACCATGGCCCAAGTGCTCACCATGATTGATCAAGATGACAGACCAACACTCTACTGCTTTAGCAGTTAGTTCAGAACACTGCAGCTCTTGGCACTACTGCCAGGGGAAATGGAGCTGCGGTCAACCAGCCATCATCCAGAATGGGCGAGTTCATGCGAACCCGACCACCCACTTTTGCATCAGCTGCCGATCCCCTCGACGCTGATGATTCGCTTTGTACAGTGGAGAGCAAGCTGGTCATTGCCCAGTGCACCGATGAGGAGAAGGTGCTGTACGCATCCTACCAACTTCAAGGTGCAGTAGCTGCCTGGTGGGAAAATCAGCAGGCTATGCTTCTAGAAGGCTAGACTCTTACTTGGGCCGCCTTCAAAGAAGCTTTCTGTAATGCCCACATCCCTTCAAGCATCATGGACATCAAGAGGCCGGAGTTCTATGAACTCCGGCAAGGGAACCAGACCGTGATGGAATTCCTACACCATTTCAACTATCTCGCTCGCTATGTAGCGTCCGAGATACCCACTGAAGGGAGGAAGATTGCTCTTTTCCGGGAACGGCTCAACGATGAGATAAAGTGGTCACTTGCTGCCCATGATGTCTCAAACTTCCAGAATTTGATCAACAAAGCTATTCGAGTTGAAGATAGCACTCGGCGATGAGTTGAGAGCATAGCGCAAATGGCTTGCCCGAAATCGGACAGTAAGAATTTGAGACCTCAAGTCTAGCAGCCGTCAAATGCTTGCCCTCTAGTACCATCATCTCAGAGGTCTCAAGTGCCAATTCCCCATCCTCAGCAAGTAGTGGTTCAATAATATAACCGCCAAAGTCAGTCGTTCGGTACTCAAAATCGTGCAGCAAACGTCACGTGCTTCAATTGTAATGAGCGCGGACATTATGCCAACAAATGCCCAAAGAAGAATATTCCAGCACCTCAACCTAAGCCATTTGGAGTCCAGCAGCGACCCCAGGGCTCCGCTTGAGGCCCAAGCAGACAGCAAGCACCCAAGCCGGTGCAAGGCATCGGACGCGGTTGTCTGAACCACACTACTGTTGAGGAGGCTGACGCATCACCTAATGTGGTGACGGGTACGATTCTTGTGCATTCTGTACCTACCTTAGCGTTGTTTGATTCTGGAGCAACTCATTCCTTTGTGTTTAAAAAGTTTGCCCTAAAACAAGAACCAGAAACTGCATCTTTAAAAATCACTATGGTAGTTCACTCACCTGGATCCGTCATGAGGACAAAACTCGGATGTCTAGGTGTTCCAATTGAAATCAACGGGGTAGGGTTCAAAGCTGACCTCATCATGATAGATACACCTGGGATAGATATAATCCTTGGGATGGATTGGTTATCCAAACATCAAGGAGTTATCGATTGTGCCAGACGAGCAGTTTCTCTAGTCAACTCTGATGGAGAGCACATCGAATTTATTTCCACATATGGTGCTATATCGCAGTAGTCCAAACTCAATTCCATATCAATCCTAGAACTTAGTCAAGTGCCCGTGGTATGTGAATATCCTGACGTGTTTCCAGATGAATTACCGAGAATGCCACCTAATCGGGACATGGAATTTGTGATCGACTTGATACCCGGGACGTCACCTATATCCAAACGGCCCTATCGTATGGATTTTGATGAGTTGGCCAAATTAAAGAAACAATTCAAGGAACAGCTGGACAAGGGATTCATTCACCCTAGCTTATCTCCATGGGGAAGTCCTACCTTGTTCGTCACAAAGAAGGATGGTGGTTTATGGATGTGCGTCGACTACCGCTCTCTGAATGACGTCACTATTAAGAACAAATATCCTCTTCCAAGGATTGATGACTTGTTCGATCAAATGAATGGTGCCTGCAGTTTCTCCAAGATAGGCCTGAGAACTGGATATTTTCAACTCAATGTCAGACCTGAAGATATTTCGAAGACTGCTTTCACTACTCGTTACGGTTTGTATGAATACACCGTAATGTCTTTCGGACTTACCAATGCTCCTGCGAATTTCATGAACCTCATGAACAAGATCTTTATGGAGTACTTGGATCAGTTCGTAGTGGTCTTCATCGACGATATTCTCATCTACTCCAAAACTGTAGAAGGGCACGAGCAGCATCTGCGTTTAGTGCTTAACAAGCTGCGTGAGCATCAATTGTATGCCAAGTTCAGCAAATACGAATTCTGGCTTAAAGAAGTTGGATTCCTAGGCCACATTCTATCCAAAGGAGGTGTGGCAGTAAACCCAAGCAAGATCCAAGAAGTTCTAGATTGGAAGCAGCCCCAAATTGTTCTTGAAGTCCGAAGTTTTCTCGGTTTGGCGGGATATTACCGCCGGTTTATCAAGAACTTCTCCAAGATTGCAAGACCAATGACTCAACTTCTGAAGAAGGAGAAGAAGTTTGAATGGTCAGCCTCGTGCAACGAGAGTTTCCACGAGTTAAAGAAAAGGCTTACATTAGCCCCAGTGCTCACCTTGCCCGATATACACAAGGAATTCACGGCGTATTGTGCTGCATCCCACCACGGCCTTGGTTGCGTACTAATGCAAGAAGGCAAGGTAGTGGCTTATGCCTCACGTCAACTACGGCCACATGAAGCTAATTATCCAACCCACGATTTCGAGTTAGCAGTAGTGGTCCATGCTCTAAAAATTTGGAGGCATTATCTTATCGGCAACCGATGTGAGATATACTTAGATCATAAGAGCCTGAAGTATTTGTTCTCACAACCAGATCTCAACCTAAGGCTATGAAGATGGCTTGAATTGATCAAAGATTATGACTTAGGCATTCATTACCACCCAGGTAAGGCCAATGTTGTAGCCGATGCTCTCAGCCGGAAACTTCACTACATGAGTGCATCGATCGATGAGAATCAACTGATGCTACATGAAGAATTTCGAAAACTCAACCTAGAAATAGTTGAGGAAGGATATGTTGCTGCCCTGGCCCTGCAACCTACTCTTGAATCACAAATCCAAGCTACTCAACTCAAGGATCCAGCGATAGCCAAAATCAAGCTAAATCTACAAGAGGGCGAACAATCAGATTTTTCCGAAAGCTTGAGTGGATCAATTATGCGTGGGCAGCAGCTCTGCGTTCCCAATGATCAAAATATCAAGGAGCTAATCCTAAGAGAAGCTCATGATTCTCCCCTCTCCATCCATCCCGGAAGAACCAAGATGTACCAGGATCTACGAAAAACAGTTTTGGTGGCCCGGTATGAAGAAAGACATAGTCGCACATGTTGCCAGGTGCGATGTATGCCAGCATGTCAAAGCAGAACACCAGTGACCCGCAGGTTTTCTTCGACCCCTGAATATCCCTGAGTGGAAATGGAATGAAATCGGCATGGATTTCATAACAGGTTTACCGAAGACCTGAAAGGGGCATGACTCCATATGGGTTATTGTTGATCACCTAACCAAGGTGGCCCACTTTATCCTAGTTAAAACCACATATAATGGGGCCAAGCTATCAAAACTTTATATGGATAATATCATCCGTCTACGTGGCGTGCCAAAGATCATAACCTCTGATCGAGGACCTCAGTTCACTTCCTGATTCTGGGACAGTCTACATGAACTGTTGGGAACCAAGCTATTCTTCAGCACCGCATTCCATCCACAAACAGGAGGTCAGACAGAAAGGACAAATCAAATTTTGGAAGACATGTTGCGAGCATGCGTACAGTCCTATAGCACGGATTGGGAAAAATGCCTAGCACTTGCTGAGTTTTCTTACAACAACAGCTTTCAGTCCAGCCTCCAGATATCTCCGTTTGAAGCACTATATGGAAGAAAGTGTAGAACACCCTTGTTCTGGTCTGAAGTCAGAGAACAACAATTATTTGGACCAACCGTCATCTAGGAAGCTCAAGAGTAGGTGGATGCGATAAGGAGACGCTTAAAGGAAGCACAATAATGACAAAAGAGCTACGCCGACCGCCGTCACCGTGATCTGAGCTTTGAAGTAGACGATTTTGTCTATCTCAAGGTCTCACCAATGCAAAGTATCCGCCATTTCCAAGTTCAGGGGAAACTGGCACAAAGATATATCGGTCCTTACCGAATTCTCGCAAGGAAAGGTGAAGTAGCTTATCAGCTGGAACTACCACCTCAACTTTGAGACGTACATGATGTTTTCCACATATCTCAGCTAAAGAAATGTCTTCGAACTCCCACCAAATCTATTCCTTTGGAAAGCCTTAATATCCAACTAAATCTATCTTACCATGAGCACCCAATTCGAGTCTTAGAAGAGGCCACGTGCCATACGCGAAACCATGCCATCAAGATGCTGAAAATCCAATGGAGTAACCACACCAAAGACAAAGCTACATGGGAACAAGAAGACCGAATTAGAGCCGAATTTCCCTCTTTCTTTTCTGAGCCTACTGAATTTCGGGGACGAGATTCTTTGTAAGGGGGTAGGTCTCTAACAGCCCAAACTTGGGTTTGTATTTCAAATATATAAAATTATTAGAATTTAAAACTTTGTATGCATCATGTTGTTATTTAAATTTTCTGGAATTTCTTTCGAAAGTTTTATTGTCTTTGAAAACCTATTGCTTCAATTGACTAGAAGCATAATCCTTTAAAACTTCTAAAACAAATTCTGTGATCATCCTCTGGAAATATTCTTCCTAGGTTCTAGATCATCTTAGTATCACCTCTGAAAAATTTCATAATTTTTTAGATTTTATTTGCTAGGTTAAAAGGGCTAGTCAAATCAATTAGATCCTTAGTCAAACCCTAGGGCAGAACTTTGAGAAATTTTTAGAGAACAATGTAATACATGAAAATCTCTAGAAGTTTTATACAAGGTTATTCTTAGAGTTAGAAACCTCCTGTAAAAATTTCAGAATTTTTGGAGTTGTGGAACTATATCTAAAAATTCCTCAAAGACTTACCTTTTGTTTTCTAAAAACCAACCCGCACTGTTCCTTGGGCCCGAACCCAAAACCTCCAGGTTGAACCCGACTAACTTCCCAATCGGACCAGGTCTGAAATAGCGCAAAGTGATTTGGACTGTTAGATTTGATATCAACAGTCCAGATCAAATGGGCCGTTCGGACCATCCGAACGAATGCACCATCTGGGCCGCTCAATTTTGATTGGACCGTCCAAGCAAGCATGCGCGTGCACCGTCAGATCTAGATCAGACCAACCTAATCAAGTGGGCTGCTCGGACCATCCAAACAACACTCTCGATCAGGACCATCCATATTAGATCGGACCGTTGAAATGTTCGAACTCGAGCCGCTCTTGTTGTTTCGTTGACCAGTGGGCCCTGAGCAAAGGGACCTTCATCCACCTCGCACCCGGGCGCTCCAGCACGGCACCGCGAGCCCTCCGCTGTGCCGCCCACTGTTTCTAACTGTCTTGCCCATGGTTTTCCATGGCCAACTACTCCGGTCGCATCGCCTAGTCACACCGCACCCACTCCTGCCCGGCCGAAGCCCATCCTTGCACATACAATGTTGTGAAGCTCCGCCGGATTGCCCATGGCTGCCTGATCTCCACCTTGTTCATCTCCACCACTTTGTCTATAAAAGGGCATCCCCGAGCTGCATTTTGTCTTTTCAAGCTTATGCACTCACTCACTCCTCCTCTCATCCACTCAATCGAGCTCTAGAGCTTGAAGAGCAGAAACCCTAAAACGGCTGTGCGCCATCGCCTCCATTGTCGGCGAACTAAAGGGTTCCTAGTCATTTCTATCGCATCACTTTGTGTCTCGGTACACTAGTATGCTTTCCCCTCATTCAATTTTGCTTTCGATCCTCAAGAATGGCCGAATCAAGCCTTCTTCTTCGTCTTCGGCTGTAACACCGCCTCAAGCCCCGTCGACGGTTCACCGTGTTCCGAACCAATCGGCTGCACCTGGAGCATCGCTTGAGCACCAAGGAGCTTCTCCAACCATCGTCGGCTCTTCGCCTTTGGCCACGCCTCTTCCCCACGCGTGACCGACCTCGCCGCCGTGGCTCACCATCGACAACGCAACTCTGACCACCTCAACTCCTCCGCTTCATTCTGGTAGACTCCTAGTAACCCCTAGTTACTATTGCGCGCATTAGATCATCACGAGCGTAGCTCGCTTGCCTTGTCACCTTTTGCCGTACCCGCTCCTCCGCTCGTCGCTTCAGGCGCCACCGCGTTGTTACCTCGAGCCGCCGTTGGTGCCGGCGAGTGAAAGATAGTCTGATGGTCCCATTTTGATCAATCTTCAGCGTCGTCGAGCTCCGCATCGCCGGCGAGTCATGCGGGCGCTCACGCTACCGCGCGGCACAACGATGACAAGCACTGTAGCTTGTCATCACCGTGCCTAGTCCCTATCATTAGGGCTAATTAAATCTTGAACTATTTAGTTAGTTCTAATGAATCACTGACGTGTGGGACCGAGTCATTAGTCTAAAAGAAAACTTAAATCAAAACATTTTCCTAATAGAGTCTATGACATGCGGGCCCCACAGCTTAAGTGCACAGTGAAAAACACCCATGAACCCGTGCGCCACATGTATAGACCATTGGTCTATACACTGTGCTTGTGAACCCTTTCACTAACAGTGGACCCCACATGTCATTATAGCCGAAAATCAAATGAAAATTAGAAAGTACGTCTTCAGTTATGAGGAGAATACATTTTCCTTTTGGGAGGACATAAACCTCTTTAGAACATGCACGGGATTACGCTTCCTCCATTGGAAAGCGTATTTCTCAATTTTAGTTGATGTCCTTAGCCGAACCGAATTAAAACCTTAATAACTTTTGCTAGGAAACTCCAAATTAAATGAAATTTGTCTAAAATCATAATCTACCTATTTTTTTTGGTAAAAATACTTGTTTTTAGTTGATGTTTATTTTGTTAGATGTTATTTAATTCATTTTCGACTCTTTTTAGACTTCAATTATTTGGGTTATATTTGTGACGATCAATCTACAACAACTCCAGAACATCAAGAGCAGGGCAAGCACACCCTTTGATCATGTTGATCCTAGTATTTTAATTATTGTACTTTGTTTTGCAAATCCTATTATGCATGCGTGTATTTCTTGTATGAAAATGCTATTATCGGGAAATTGGTAGTTGTAAATCCTACTTGCTGCATATGTCTCCTTGAAATATTGATCCCTTACTGTTGTATCCTTTAGAAAATGGGTTAGACAATAGATAATGTTGATTGGGATTTTTTGAGTACGATTGTCGTACAAATGCAACTAGAGCAATAGAATTTCTGAAAAATTGATTAAAGGATAATATGTTAATTTGTGAGTTTGGGATTATTTTGAAAAATGTCCAGAGGAGTTACCTCTGTTATTTTATATGAAAATAAAATGAAAACTTTAGTCTTTAGACGTGGGCTAGTTATGTTGTATTCTGAAAGAGTGAGGATTGTAACTGACTAGTAGATAGGGTGGAGATCTTGCCCATAGTTGATTAAGGACTGAAGCCAGCAAATCCGGGACTAAGACCTAACGTACCACCATATGTGCTAGTATGGGATAGCCGTAGCTAACTAAGTTATCGAAATCTTAGCCTTGCATGATAGTAGGCAGAAGTAGTGTGCGCATTGCCAAAGGGCTAGCATGCCGACACAACTGCGAATGCCTCACTTCGACGGGTTTCCATTTGGGCGAAGTGAGGGACTTGCTCAACAGGTTTCCATCCGGGTAAGTGAGACTCCTCATTCAATGTGTACTTTTATTATTATCTTCATTATTATTACTATTATCCCGATGGATGAGGATAATGATTCGCAGGGCTAGCGCAATGGTAGGACTAGATACTGTAAAGGCTGCGTCGCAAACTCTAGGCTACTTACCTTCGGTAGTGAGCGGTGATATAGAGATATTTCAGGCAACTGGAATACCGCGTACTATGGGTAAAGTTATACACCTCTGCAGAGTGATAAACTATTCGAATAGCCGCGCTCGCAGTCATGAGTATGCTTAGTGCGGCTGGTATGGCTGGAGCTTCGCTTTTAAAACTGTTTTGTCACAAAAGATTAGGGTAATGACATGGGGTTTTCCATTTGTTGAGTTAACTGCCATTTCTGTGGCCTTGTTGCTATGTCTATAGCGGAACTGTCATTTCTATGACTGATTTGCTATTTCTATAGCAGGACTGCCATTTCTATGGTTGAACATGAATTTGTCAGTGCCATTTCAATGGTGGAATATTGATTATATTTTTTCTTGTAACCGAATAGGGTGGCGGGTGTTGATGTTATTTGTTTAGTTACTTTACTTACTGTCCTGTACTTACTTTCTTACTACTACTCTTTAAAAAATCCATTGGAAATTATTACTTACGATTATTGCAAATAAACTTGGCTTTGAGCAAAATGACTTGTAGGGTAGAGCTATTCATTTGATAGCCTTGCATCTAATATGATTTTTGCGATACACTACAAGTCTTGCTGAGTACACAAGTACTCAATCTTGCTATTGTTGTTGGTTTGGAATTTGCAGATGAGCCGATACCAGACGACGAGTTCCTTGCACCTGGCACCGAGTGGTTTGGTGACAGGTCTACTTAGGCCTTGTTTCTTGTCAGTTGCTTGAGGGATCAGATGGGCATGCCACTGGACTTTTGCTACTATTACTATGTCTTCTACTGCTACTTACTTATCTCTGATGACTACTTTTATTTGGCCAGTCGGCCATTGTTTGTAATAACTGTGTAATAGCTTAAGTAGAATACGCCATTTTGCACTACTTTAGTATTATGACTATATGGATGTGATGCAAATGTTTTGAATGTGTGTGCTAGCCTTTAATCCTGGGATTAGCATGGTATATGCGATAAGATATTCGGGTATTCACGCTTGGGGTCCGGCAATTTCTTTGGGCTATTTGGGCCAAGGAGAAAGGGAATGGGCGGTGCCCAAGGACTTGTGCTGAAACCGAGAATGGAATGGGGCTGAGGCAAAAAGAGGAAATTCAAACTGAATTGGAATTCTGGAACTTCAAGGTGGTTTGAAACACAAACCCGAGCATAGTTAGAAGTTAGGAGATTTTGAGAAAATATGGTAATTTTGTTGGACCGAAAAAGGCGACTAGAGGGGGTGAATAGGAGCACGCTCACTTTTTCACAAAAGATGGATTCAACACAAATGTCACTCCAATAGCTATGGAAGCTATGAAGATCAACATACCGAAGACAAATGGAAGACTAGTATTGAATCCAATCAAACCCCAAAGCAAAACACCCAAAATCAACCAAAAACTCAAATCTCAAAGTGTTGGGCGGTCTGACCTCTCACAGGGGCGGTCTGACCGGTTTGCCTAGCGGTTTGACCTCTGATTTGGGCGGTCTGACCGCTCCTGACGGTGAACAGGAAAATCACCAAAATCAGCCCGACAATCCGAAACGAAAAACGACCTAACTTTTGATCCGTAAGGCCAAATTTCACGAAATTTGAACCACACCTTCCTAATGATATTAGGAACCTATTCCAATCAAAGATTTCAAAGATCCATGCCAAAGTTCCTATCTTTTTCAGTTTGAGCGAAGGTGGTTCAAAAACCGAGCCAAATGCAAAATATGATCTAGAGACTTGCTCGTGGGTGATTGATGATCAAGATGATCCTAGATAGGTTCCCACATGTCACAGCAAGTTAGATCACGGCAAGAAATCAAGAAAAACTCATGGATCAAAGAAAGACTCAAAATCATCAAATAGAGAGAAAGAAAGCAAACGAACTCATCTTTGAGAGAACTTTCTTTGGATTGATTTGATATGGTATTGGTTTACAGCCACTCCATCAATGGAGGACAAAGACTCAATACATGAGCACGAAATCAAATCCAACTCTCTAGAACCCTAACCTCCAACTATCAACTCCCTAAGCACAAAAGCAAAACTAGGGTTTACAAGTAATGAAAGGGTTGGGGTGGCTGTCCAGCACACCCCCTATTTATAGTGGAGGCTTAGACCTTCTAGAAGAGTAACCCTAATGGGCTCCCGTTAAGGCCCAAAACAAACGGGACACATACGCACGCGTTTTAAAGCGCCGTCTTCATCTCTTGACCTAATCCGCTTCACCTTGCACCATCTTTGCGCCGTGAGTTGGCAAAAGGTCACCAAGGCGGTATTTGGTAAAATTACCAAAATACCCCTTCTCGATCTTTTTGCAAAGACCGAGTCCCATCTTCGTGAAGCACCTCCATGCTTCGCCACGTGTAGGTTGATCCAGCGGCTCTCTTCATGTCGGCAAGTCTCTCCCATCCGGCTCCCACCGAAACCACCATGGCACTTGCACCGACCCCCGCGCCGCTTGATCGAATCCGCCATCCCGAATCGCCTGATTCGGTTACCCTCGTCCATTCTGCACCACACTTGAGTTCATTGACCTCACCCAGCATCGTCGATCGTTCTGGACCTCAGCTCTCCAAGCCTAGTCCCGATCATCCTCGCCGTTGACCGTCGTTGACCACCAAGCAACCTGCACAGCAATAGACAAGCAAACGAATCCGGGAACAAGTTCTTCACAACTTGACCCACGTTAGTCAAAACATGCATCATGCAACACATATGCCATGAAACCCATGAACTTGACCTAACAAGCAAACATCGCCGCCACGAAGGACGACGAAACACATCAAAACCGGTCAGACCGCCACTTTGGCGGTCGGCTCACCAGCCGGCCGATCGGGGCCAAAGGCCAAAGGCGGTCGACCGCCCGATCATGACTTAACCAAATTTCCATCCTGGAAAAACCAAAACCTACTGGAATTTTCAAACCAATAGAACTTTTGCCTGGAAGCTCCAAAAATTATGAGACCAAGTACAGAAGCACCTTCTCACTTGCCTACACCTTCTATTTTGGCCCACTCCAAATCCAAAAATATTGCAATGGCGGTCGACCGCTCAAACAACGACGGTCGGGGCAGCTCCATCTTGATCGACCGCCACTTTGGCGGTCGACCGCCATCGACCATTTCAGAAAAACCAAGTCAAGGCATGGCGGTCGACCGCCACCATGGCGGTCGGGCGCCAGAGGCTCGACAAAAGCGAAACTTTGCGAAAACACGTGATTCGACAAACCGTCAACGACATTGCCAATTGTAACATCATCCTAAGATCTCAGGCATATCCCCATGATATCCACAATCTCCCCCTTGATGAACACATTGGCAATTTTTCACAAATGCAAATTTAGAGGTTTGAAAAGTAAAAACACGTCGTTTTCGCTCAAAGGCACAACTTGGTCCAAAAGCAAGAAAAAGCAAAGGAAATGACCAAGCTGGCTCCAGAATAGTATTAGCAAGTGAGATACGGCAAAAGAAAGCACGAAAGCTTCAAATTCCAGAAAGGAGTCAAAATCTCACTTAAGGTCCATATGAAAGAACAATTGTTCGATATGACCTTTGATCATTGTGAGGATCAAGAATTGCAATTCTAGTTCAGAAATGACAATAAAACCATAAGAATGCAAACTCCCCCTCACTATGATCCTCAGATTTTCAATTTTTCTCCAAGTAGCTCCCCCTTTTTCAAACATCTTCTCCCCCAAACAACTTCTCCCCTTTTTAACATTTTTACAATATCTTCTCCCCCTTTGACAATAGAGTCATCAAGGAATCACGCCTTCCTCTCGTCCAGAGATGACAAATGCAGAATGAGGAAAAAGCATAAGATGGAGCATGCATGAAATGCAATGGAGTGGTTTCAAAATTTTTTTATTTTTCAATTGTTGAGAACAAGAAGCTTTGGAGATTACCCAAAAGAACAAGTTAGCATTTCTAAAGTTGCACAAACAACATATCAAGCCTAACAACACTAGCAAGATCATGATAAGACATATATAACAAAGCTAAGCAAGAAGGCTCAATATAAAGTAATGAATTTTAGCATTTTAAGCAAAGCTTCAAATCTAGCAAGTTCATCAATAGGGATCCTAAAATGATACTGGCCATGTCAAAATGTCAACGTGAGATCCAAAAGCTAACAATGACCACATTAAGAGACAAATAGGTCCTGAATTGAATCATTTTGCTCAAATTTCTCAAACGCCCATTTTTCAATTGTTTTTCATTTGCAATGAATATTGAAGTTGACTAATGGTCTAACTTAGTGACAAGATCCTGGACTAGGAGCCATCCACAAACTCATCCTAAGCTTCGACCAAAAGTTGATTAAAGGTATATCTTAGTGAAGAAGATCCTGGACTAGGAGCCATCCACAAACTCTTCCTAAGCTTCTACCAGGGCGACAAATCTTGAGGTTCATGTCAGTTGTGACAAGCAGTCCCCATGAGATCGTCTGGATCATCAAACTATCTCCAAGTTCATGTCTTTGACATGCAGTCTCGTAAGAGTAGTTTGGCACAATTTAAGCAAAAGACAATCTTGAATATTGATTTTTCATTTTTCACAAGAGCAGTTTTAGATTCTCAAGAACACAAGAAGCTCAAGTAATGATCAAAGCTAGATTCAAGAGCTAACAAAGCAATTTTGACAGGGCCAATGTCACAAAAGGAGCACTAATTGCGCAACTGGCTAAACAATTCACAAATTGCTAATTTCTTAGTTCAAGTTGTTTTTCAAGTTCTAGCTCATACAACAAAGACTTAGCTACACATGTGAAAGCATGATAATTCTAGCAAGTCAAAGAACTAGACATGGCATTGAGCAAGAATTTGAAACACTAAAGCTCCAAAGGGTAATAAGCAAAGCTTCATCAATTTTAAAAGATAAGTGAAACGCTTATATTACAATGCATCTTTTTGGATTTTTCATATGAATGCAATATGATACAATGAGATGCAAGAAAAGCTCAAAAAGCCTAAAAATTCTAACAAGATCAAAAAGATCAAAAAGAAGATCAAAAGAACAAGAAAAGATCCAACTCCCCCTCAAACCAACCCATAGGGATAAATTACCCCTAACTCACTCCTCAAGGTGGCAAACCTTGTTGGGTCTAAAGGCTTGGTGAGGATATCGGCTAACTGAGCCTCGGACTCCACAAAATGCAGCACAATATCACCCTTCTCAACGTGGTCTCTAAGGAAGTGATAGCGAATGTCTATGTGTTTGGTCCTAGAATGTTGCACTGGGTTCTTAGCAATGTTAATAGCAGAAGTGTTGTCACAGAAGAGAGGAACACTAGCAAAAGTTAACCCAAAATCCTTAAGTGTGGAGACCATCCACAAAATCTGACTACAGCAACTAGCAGCAGCTACATATTCAGCTTCAGCAGTGGATTGTGCAACAGAAGACTGCTTCCTAGATGACCAAGAGACAAGAGAAGTGCCTAAGAAATGACATGTGCCAGATGTGCTCTTTCTATCTAGCCTACAGCCCGCAAAATCAGAATCTGAAAACCCCCGAATGGACAACGAAGAAGAACAAGAATACCAAATGCCATCTTGAAGGGTAGAGTGTAAATACGAAGATGCGCTTAACGGCTTGGCGATGTGAAGTCCTCGGTGGACGCTGAAACCTCGCAGAGGTAGACGCGAAGTGGATGTCGGTCTTGAGGCCGTCAGTCTGAAGGGAGCCAATCATCTTTGCGGTACTCGCGTTGATCCACGGCTTCTCCTTCCTCATTTGGATCCAGCGATCGAAGTCGCCATGGGAGTGGCGATAAACTGCGATCACCCATATCAAAACGCTTGAGCAAATCCTTGGTGTACCGTTTGATGGATGAAGATCCCTTCCTTGCATTGCTTGATTTGTAGCCCGAAAGTAATTGAGTTCTCCCATCATGCTCATCTCAAATTCCCTGGACATAGTCTCAGAAAAACTGGAAACAAGAGCATTAGAGGAACCACCAAAGATAATATCATCAACATATATCTGAACAAGCAGGAAGTCATTGCCATGCCTAAGAATGAAAAGAGAGTTTTCCCATTTCAAAATCATTCTTAAGCAAGAAGGTCTTAAGTCTATCATACCAGGCTCTAGGGGCTTGTTTAAGACCATACAAGGCTTTGGATAGCTTAAAAACATGATCAGGGTGCTTGGGATTCTCAAAACCAGGGGGTTGCCTAACATACACTTCCTCCTCTATAAAACCATTCAGAAAGGCACTCTTAACATCCATTTGATGCAACCTAAAACCTTTAGATGCAGCAAATGCAAGCAAATCTGAATGGCTTCTAATCTAGCAACAGAGCGAAGGTCTCATCAAAATCTAACCCCTCAACTTTGGCTAAAACCACGAGCTACCAATCTAGCCTTGTTTCTAACCACGAACCATCCTCATTTTGTTTATTTTTGAACACCCAACGGGTTCCTATAACATTATGTCCACTAGGAGGTTCTACATGGTTCCAAACTTTATTTCTTTCAAAATTCTCTAACTCCTCATGCATGGCATTGACCCAACTAGCATCGGATAAAGCATGTGATATATCCTTGGGTTCAAAAGAAGCTACAAATGCAGTGAGAGAAAAGACTCGGATCATGATACGGAGCGAGTGACTCGCTCATGGAGATTACCAATCATCGATCCGGAGGGTGTTGCTTCAATGTGCAAAGGCGCTGGGGAGATAGCGTCTCCTCGACCTCGCAGTATCGCTAGCGATGAAGAAGTCGCAGCAGAGCCTCAATTGGAGGTGAAGCGATCGTAGCGAGTTGGAGCTTGAGCAGGGAACATCAACGACAAAAGGTGGAGGAGAAGTATCAAGTTCATCCTCATCTTCTTCAACAAAATGCTCTCTGTCACTGTAAGTCACCGAAACATCGGATCTAGCTCGAGCTAGTCTCATCAAAAGTGACATTGCATGTCTCTGGACAATGTTAGTTTCAACATTAAAAACCGAAAACCCTCGAATGAGCGGGATAACCTAGAAATAAACCATCACAAGTCCTTGATTCAAATTTATCTAGGTTTCTGTCTTGAGAATAAAACACTTCGATCCAAAGACTCGAAAGTGAGAGACAGAGGGTTTTCTACCAAAGCGAAGCTCATATGAAGTCTTGCCCAAAGGCGGTCTCAAAAAGACACGATTTGAAATATGGCAAGTCAGTAGCAATAGCTTCGCCCAAAACCTCCTCGGTGTGCTATACTCATCCAGCATCGTTCTAGCCATCTCAACTAGAGTCCTGTTCTTCCTTTCCACAACGCCATTTTGTTGAGGGACGTGTGGAGAAGAGAAGCGATGCTCAATATCTGCGCTTCGGCACAAAAAGAGGCAAAGAAGCATTCTTGAACTCGTGCCATTGTCATGCGGATCGCTCTCAAGGCACCGGGAAGTTCGAAGCCAAGCGAAGAACAAGGTCATGAAAATGATCAAAAGCCTCATCCTTCGAAGCAAGAAAGAACACCCAAGAGTATCTCGAAAAATCATCGACTATGACAAGAATGTACCAATTGCCACCGACTGACCGAACCCTAGCAGGACCAACAGTATCCATATGAAGCAACTATCCCGGTCCGTCAGTCATAACCATAGTCAATGACGGGTGTGAGGCGGCAACTTGCTTGCCATGCCTACAGGGCGCACAAACAGCATCCTTGACAGCTTTGAGTTTAGGCAAACCTCTCATGAGATCAAGGCCGCTAACTCGTGTCAGATGATCAAAACCAATGTGCCCCAACCGTCGGTGCCAAAGCGGATATCGAAGAAGAAGCAATTAAGCACTTAAGGGATCCGACCAAGAGATTCGGAAAAATCAGCTCCAAAAATTCTACCAACTCTAGAAATCCCAAAAGCAGGCTCACCAAAAGAATCAAGCACACGACAGGCATTCTTCTTAAAACGAGTCTCATAGCCATCATCAAGAAGTCAGTGAGACGAAAGGAGATTGTACCTTAGCTTAGACACAAAGCGGCGTCCTTGAGAATGAACTTGTCGTTCACCCTAATCATTCCAGTTCCTTCAATGCGCCCTTGTGTATCATCTCCAAAGGTGATGAAGTCATCACGGTTGATCGCGTGAAGGAGGTGAACCATCTTGAGTCTCGGTCATGTGGCGTGAACACCGGTCGACGAACCATGTGTTCTTCCCCTTCGCGCCAATCACGAAAATCAAGGAACAAAAGAGCGATGTGTCTCAACATGGGGTTAGTTAAAAGCGACTTGGGAACCCGAAGATTGAGACACTCGTCTGCTGAGTAGTATGTAAAGCGGATGTGCTATCCTTGACTTTATTAGCGGTTCTATTATGAGCAATGGTAACAGAACATGAGATGCATCTGTCTAGGAACATGGTGATGAGCATGTGCAACAAATCCTAGCTGGGGTTCTTCTTTTGTACATGACCATGTCTCATAAAAACTCTAGGTTGATTAGATGACATTCTAGCAATATTTTTCTTAGCGTTCTTCAACCTACGCCATGTGAACTCAACCAAATGTCCATTCTTCTTGCAATAGGTGCAATGGTATTTTGTACCACTAGGAGAAGCACCTTTTGCCTTAAAGAAGGTTGGACAAACCCCGCAGATTTAAAATAGTTTTTGCAGGTTGGGTTTTAAATTCAACTAAGCCATTTTCCAAGACCTGAATGACATTAGGCTTGGACATGTCCTGGGCAGAGTTGTATCCTAAACCTTGCTTCTTAAAAGGAGTTTTAGATTTATCTAGAATCATGTTTAACTGTTTTTCACCATTAGAGAATCTTTCTAAAGTATCCTTGAGATATGCATTCTCTTTTTCAATATTAACACATGATTCACAAGTCTTGCCCTTAATGGCTCTAGCATGTTTCTCCTTAAGATGAGCAACTTCAAGCTTATAGGCAGCACAAGAAGCACAAGATGTAGAATCAATTGTGTCCTTAAGCTTGGCAAATTTAGCTCTAACTGCTTCTAGAATATCCTTAACTTCATGTTCGCGTTCTAAGCAGAAAGAGCAAAAGCTAGATTTCACATTACCAGAAGCATCCAAATTGCTAGACTCTAAGCATTTTTCACATGGAGCAGATTTAACATCAATTAGCTCAGTTCTAGCATTTTCAAGTTGATGCAAAGCAATATCATGAGCAGATTGCAGTTTAGACATTTCGGAGTGCAAAGCATGGCAGGATGAACATTCATCAACATCTAGACTGTTAGCATTCACAATCTCTAATGTCAAATTCTCGACTTGTGATTCTAGATCCTTGTTCCTAGCCATGGTGAACTTTAAAGCTTTATCTTGACTAAGCAATTGCTCATACATGTTATCGCATCTAGCGTAAAGAACATCATAGAGAGAGGTACCTCATCGTGTCATTAGGCGTCGTGAGTCGGCCATGAAGCACATGCCAGTGAAATCCTTGGCCTTTCCCTTCTTGTCTTGAAACATCTCCTCCTCCTTGTCCTCCTCACTCCCGGAGTCCACATCGCTCATGGATTGATCACCAAAAGCGGCAAGGACTCGGTGAGCAGCCTTCATGAGCTTGGCAGCATCATACTTGGACTTGCCCCCTTGAGGCTTCTTCCAGGCAGGTTTCTCAATCTTGTGGTTGCCCTTACCTTTCAGCTTGGGGCAGTTGGCCCGGATGTGATATAGCTCTCCACACTCATAGCATGTCACAGGCCACCTCTCTTCGCTTTCGACATTGTTATATGCCCGTGTGACTTTCTTGGCTAAAAGAGCTAAATCAGCCTCGGGAAGACTCTCAAACTCTTCTTCTTGAATAGCGAGATAAACACGCAAGAGAAAACCGTAAGAAGACTCGGAAGAACCATCAAAGTCCTTTGAAAGGATCACCACCAAAGCCATGTTATCCTTCTTAGGATTACGCCTCTCTTGATCTCATGAGTCTTTAGCTTGCTATAAAGCAGCTCCAAAGTGAGATTAGAGATCGACGCGTTCTCCTCTATGGTAGTTGCCTTCATCTCCCACTCCTTGGTGTTGATTGCACCCAAGAGGTGGGTGGCATTCTCGATTGAGAGTACTCAATGTCAATGACTTTCATCGATTGATCACCTTGTTAAAGCGAGTAAAGACGTCATCGATGCTCTCACGGGACGCATCTCAAATTTGTTGTACTCTCGCTTGTAGACATTACGACGACTTGCTTGATCCGGGGCGATCCCTCATGGTAAGTTTCGAGGGTGTGCCAAATCTCATGTCTTGATCGCAAGATTGCAAATCCTATCGTACTCTTGCCTACCAAGCCCGGCATATAGAAGGTTCTTTGCCTTGTTGTTGTTAGCCAAGAGGGTCTTTGGCCGTAGTAACCGGGCAAAAGCAGCGAGGATCGAACAACCTCCCATATAGCTTGTCCTTCGCTCTCAAGGAAGACTCGCATGCGATTCTTCCAATAGGCATAGTCGAGCCCATCAAGACATGCGGCTTGGTCGAGTACTTATCCATCGCCAAGTTCGGTGATCGGTTAAGATCAAGATTGAACTAACCGGCTCGATACCACTTGTTGGACGAAAAGGCGACTAGAGGGGGTGAATAGAGCACGCTCACTTTTTCACAAAAGATGGATTCAACACAAATGTCACTCCAATAGCTATGGAAGCTATGAAGATCAATATACCGACAAATGGAAGACTAGTATTGAATCAATCAAACCCCAAAGCAAAACACCCAAAATCAACCAAAAACTCAAATCTCAAAGTGTTGGGCGGTCGACCTCTCACAGGGCGGTCCGACCGGTTTGCCTAGCGATCGACCTCGAATGGGCGGTCGACCGCTCTGACGGTGAACAGGAAAATCAGCAAAATCAGTCCGACAATCCGAAACGAAAAACGACCTAACTTTTGATCCGTAAGGCCAAACTTCACGAAATTTGAACCACACCTTCCTAAAGATATTAGGAACCTATTCCAATCAAAGATTTCAAAGATCCATGCCAAAGTTCCTATCTTTTTCAGTTTGAGCGAAGGTGGTTCAAAAACCGAGCCAAATGCAAAATATGATCTAGAGACTTGCTCGTGGGTGATTGATGATCAAGATGATCCTAGATGGGTTCCCACATGTCACAGCAAGTTAGATCACGGCAAGAAATCAAGCAAAAACTCACGGATCAAAGAAAGACTCAAAATCATCAAATAGAGAGAAAGAAAGCAAACGAACTCATCTTTGAGAGAACTTTATTTGGATTGATTTGATATGGTATTGGTTTACAACCACTCCATCAATGGAGGACAAAGACTCAATACATGAGCACGAAATCAAATCCAACTCTCTAGAACCCTAACCTCCAACTATCAATTCCCTAAGCACAAAAGCAAAACTAGGGTTTACAAGTAATGAAAGGGTTGGGGTGGCTGTCCAAAGATACCCCTATTTATAGTGGAGGCTTAGACCTTCTAGAAGAGTAACCTAATGGGCTCCGTTAAGGCCCAAAACAACGGGACACATACGCACGCCGCGTTTTAAAGCGCCGTCTTCATCTCTTGACCTAATCCGCTTCACCTTGCACCATCTTTGCGCCGTGAGTTGGCAAAAGGTCACCAAGGCGGTATTTGGTAAAATTACCAAAATACCCCTTCTCGATCTTTTTGCAAAGACCGAGTCCCATCTTCGTGAAGCACCTCCATGCCGCCACGTGTAGGTTGATCCTGCGGCTCTCTTCATGTCGGCAAGTTCTCCCATCCGGCCCCACCGAAACTACCATGGCACTTGCACCACCCCGCGCCGCTTGATCGAATCCAATGCGACCGAATCGCCTGTTCGGTTACCTCGTCCATTCTCGCACCACACTTGAGTTCATTGACCTCACCCAAAGATCGCCGATCGTTCGGACCTCGGCTCTCCAAGCCTAGTCCCGATCATCCTCGCCGTTGACCGTCGTTGACCACCAAGCAACTTTGCACATAAAGAATAGACAAGCAAGCGAATCCGGAACAAGTTCTTCACAACTTGACCCACGTTAGTCAAAACATGCATCATGCAACACATATGCCATGAAACCCATGAACTTGACCTAACAAGCGAACATCGCCGCCACGGCGACGACGAAACACATCAAAACCGGTCGACCGCCACTTTGGTCGGATCGATCGCTCACCGGCCGCATCTTGACCAAAGGCGGTCGACCGCCGATCATGACTTAACCAAATTTCCATCTGGAAAAACCAAAACCTCTTGGAATTTTCAAACCAATAGAACTTTTGCTCGAAGCTCCAAAATTATGAGACCAAGTATGAAGCACCTTCTCACTTGCCTACACCTTCTATTTTTGGCCCCACTTGAAATCCAAAATATTGCAATGGCCGGTCGACCGCTCAAACAACGCCGGTCGGACAGCTTCCTTCGCCGGTCGACCGCCACTTTGGCGGTCGACCGCCATAGGACTATTCGAAAAACCAAGTCAAGGCATGGCGGTCGACCGCCACCATGGCGGTCAGACCGCCAGAGGCTCGACAAATCAAACTTTGCCGAAAACACGTGATTCGACAAACCGTCAACGACATTGCCAATTGTAACATCATCCTAAGATCTCAGGCATATCCCCATGATATCCACAAATTTGAATTAAGGTTTGAAAATCCAAGAACCAAAGTAATTACTATTCGCCTTTTGAAAACGGGAATGTTACAACCCTACCCAACTTAAACGGAATCTAGACCCCGAGATTCGAGCAAAAAGCTAAAAAACAGAAATGGGAGGGGGAGAAAGGGTTCAGCAGGGAAACTTAGCACCACAGGTTCTTCAGAACGACAGCTTAAAATTCTTCAGCAAACTTTCTTGACATGCGAAGCTTCAAAATCAAACAAAACTTGCGCTGGAATTGATTTAGTAGAAAACGTGCCCATTTGTACTTTCTGTGACTTCATGTGCCCTTTTTGTCCTAACATGGTTCACATGTCCATTGGCTGGTCCAATCTGCTGATTGTTGAGCAAGGCCTGAAGAATCTGCGTCTGTTGGAACATCACTTGTGCCATTGTTGGGTTTGCTGGTGGCGGAGGAGGTAGACCTTGTCCTTGGCCATGACCACGGCCATTGCCACAGTCTCTTCCTCGGCCAGTCGCAAAAGCTCCACAGACTGGGGCGGCGGCTCTTCTAGGCGGCATCTGAAGAAGTGCTAAAGCTTAGAATGAGGGGGGAGTATATGAGGGTTACTAGCCCTCTAGAACACAACAGAAGAACTCAAACAAAATGAGGAAACGAAACAAGAGCAATGCAATACAAAGCCTAGAGTGGCTGCATTATATTAAGGGATTAAGTGTTACATGACTCCTAAACATAGCATATAGGCTATGCTAAGGCACGACACAGGATACAAACACATCGTCTACAAAAGAAGAAAACGGGAAGTACTTGCAACCAAAGGACTGCCTAGCAAGCACTGCTAACTAACCTAAACTAGCCTGAGTACTGCAACACGACGATGAAGATTTCGTGGTCGAACTCTCCCTCCCGGGGAGGCAGAAAGTAGTGGAAGGGAAATTCCATCAGAATATCCTCGTGCATCTCGCTCAGACGGGTGCAGGTGAAGCGTGCTGCATCTTGAACTGCTGCCTCATAGCTGCTTTGGGGGGGTCGCAGGTCTGAAGGTCTGAGCGATGAACTCACCCTCTCTGGAATAGAGGAAAACCTCCATGGCCCACAACACTTGGTCCAGGGTCTGGGTCTTTCGGCCTCTGAAAATAGGCTTGCAGTTGTAATCCAGATGCTGCATGAGTTGGCGGAGAATGTCCACGAACTCGCCTCCATCTTCTTTGTGAGAGAAAAAGTCCCACGGGCCATCGGACGACGGGGTTGCCATCTACGAATTTTTTTAAACACGAGAGGGAGTCAGAGCTAAGTAAAAACTCAAGCGAAGTCAAGGTAAGTGAAGAACTAAGAGTGATGAGAAGGAGCAATAAATACACTATATTTTAACAAAACTTTTCTTAGTTTTTGAAAATAGGACTCAAATCCTTAGGCACACCCAATCTAACTAAGGCTCCTACAGTCGTATGCTCGATACGACTCGTTGGACCTGGATTTTCTAATCCCAAATCCTCTGTGCAATTACTGTTCTATTCCCTGGATTAGTAGATAGCACTCACAGACACATTGCTGAATCATTTCATACATGGCGTAAAACCATACCATTCATTAATTTAACACATCAGAGTTTACATAGACCGCATCGGGTCAAGTTTTACAAAAGGGCCGAACAGGCCAAACTGATTACATTACAAAAGTAGTGAAAGCAACAACGGAAGCAAAAGGGTGAGAGCACATCTCTCCATAGGCAAGCGACTGGGGAAACCCGTGTGCGTCCGACATTACCCAAAGTCTTAGATAATGTAGGATGCACGCAAGCACCAACGGAGTCAACTAAACCGGGGCGAGATCTAGACTAAAAGAACTAATCTACCCTACATCATCTCCTGGGCCTCCAACTTTTGGATCCTCGTAGTATGCATAGTCTTCAGGATTTCTTGCTTCTGAGGGTTTTGGGGGAAAGAGCGAGAATGAGCATAACTTCCGTGCTCGCAAGCCAACACACAAGATGCAACAATAATACATACAAGGCTTAACAAGGATGGCTCAGGTTCTTTTATTTGCTAAAGCAACGCTTTCAATTATCATAATTACAAATTCCTATCACTTAGCATTTTAACCAAATTGCATTTTATTAAAGAGAGTAATTGTGCAATTAATTATTTTAGTAGAGGTTCCCTCTATCGGAACCTATACCATATGCTTCTTTTGATTGGAGCTACCACCACTCATTAACACCACTGAGTTTGAGAACTCATGGAAAATCCAATCTTAGGGCTAGGTGAGCCCACCACATTTTCATACCACCCACAAAGGTTTTTGAAATAGAACTAATTCTAGTAAGGTTCTCATGTCCGCCTTTGACTATAGGCACGGCTGTTCGAACAGTTTATTACTCTGTAGAGGTTGTACACTTTACCCACAAGAGATAATCGTTCTTATATGTACACACACATCCTTAGACATGTGAATCAAGGGGAGATCACCACAAGGCCTTTACAATGCCTCCCTCAGTATTAGTTACACCCGCTAAGGTTTCACCTGATAAGGGTTACGTTCTTGTAGATCCGTTAACCCTTACCCAGACCCCCTCTTGCGCCATCCTAACGACTTACGTCATGCACCCGACTCCCTTTGCCAAGAGGGCTTCGGCGTCATGGTCATCTACAGTGCAACTTCATCTTGGTGGATACAAATTATTCAGCCAGGTTGTATTTTACAAACTTGTGGTTGCACTGTTTTACATTGGGAGATCATCACAGGATTAAGTCCTTAGGGTTATCTGGGCGGTTCATTCCACATAACATTATTTCTTGGGTTGCATTAGCAACCATCAACATACCACCCATCATACCATCTGCCCAGATAGTAACAGCAATTATTAGGGTTTTCGAGGAGTAAAATACATCAACTCAACCATCTCAGTCATTTACCCACAATGACTGCCCAAAATCACTTTCATGTTTAAAATATAATGATTAGGACATTTAATGTCCCGGTACTTAAGCAAGACTAGCATGTCGCTTAAGTACAACCTATAACTAGTAATTACCAAATAGTCACTAGGGTGACATGGAATAATGGATTCAATTGTCAAAGGATGGTATTATAAATAATTAATCATCAAATGGGCCTTTAACTACCTTAAGTTTTGACATACATTTGATTAAAGAATTACAACACGTAATTTTGGTAATTTAAATGAATATAATTTACATAAAATTTAGTCTCAAAATGATCAAAGTATCGACCCACCTTGGTTATAGGTAAGAGAGTCTTAAAAATCTTGTGCTTGATCAAGTTGGAGATCTCCCGCGTCTTCGAATTCAAATTGGTGGAACGTACCGAAAAAAGGCACAACAAGCAAAAGAAAACAAATAAATACACAAGAATAAACAAATGAACTCCAATTTAAACAAGACCTAATTAGCAAGATCTTGAATTTACAAAATTTTAGAAATAAATTTCATAATTTTTGGAGTTATAACAGAGGAGAACGGAGCTTCCGAAGTTTGAATTGGAATTAAATTGGAAAATTGAAAAAGGGAGGAGAGAGAATTGGTGCACCGCACAATGCATGGACCAAGTCCATATGCACAGTGCCCATGGGTGCATCAGAGGGTTACTGTGGCCAGGCCCACTTGTAAGGGAGAGGGAGAGGGCTAAAAGCCATTGACAGGTGGGGCCCTGAGCCATTCCCCATTTGCTTCCGGTCGGCCACAAAGAAAGGGGGAGCAGAGGGAGGTGCGGGCAGCTCAAGGCGGTGGTGACAAGCGTGAGCAAGGGAAAGGGAGGCGGGCGAGCCAGCAAAATGGGCCTCCCCGAGGGTGGCGGCCTCGAGGGCAGCGGCGGCGGGTCCGGTAGTGCTGTGGAGCGACGGCACGGGGAGAAAAGGCGGCGACGCGGGTGCTCAGCTAGGTGCGGTGCTAGCGGCGGAGTGGCGCTGAGAGGAGGGCAGCGCATGCACGGGCCATGCAGGGGCGCGGGGAAGCCGGTGGGGTGGTCCGAGTGGCTTGGGGGCGACCGTGGTGGTGGGGCGGAGGCGGCCAGGGCAGAGAAGATGGGGGAGACGACGGTGGAGGTTCCTAGCGGCAGAGCGAACGAAGGGAGGTGGGGGAGAGTCTCCTTGGCGCCAGGGGCAGCTGGTGATGGGGTCGCCCGGGGCAGGGGCTCATTGGCGCGGCGATGGATCGGTGAGGCGGCACGGCCAAAAGGGCTCGGCTGCGGTGGTTCTTCGGCTAGAGCTTACCAGTGAAGCAAGGGGCGATGCGGGGGAGAACAAGGGGGACACCGGGGAGTTCTTATAGCCGATCAAGGAGCTTGCGAGCCATTGGAGGCTTGCACAGTCCCGAGGCATGGCGGCATGGACAAGACGATGGGAGCGGCAGGTGCGCTCTAGGCGGTGACTTTGGAGGCCAGGGGCAGGTGGTGGAGGTGACGGCTCTAGCGTGGGTGCTCGTGCGTTGCGCAGAGCGCACGGGAACAAAGCGCGTGATGGGACGATGGCAAAGCGGGTGAAGCGCGATGCGCGCCTGAGTGGTGTGGGCGCGGGTGCTTGTTGACGGGGCACAGTCTTGGTGATGCGACAAGGCGGGAGCTGGTGAGGGCTGGTGGGTGCTGGCGTGTGCATGGCGCGAGGACGAGTGGCATGGCGCAGCGGTGCAGAGGGCGATGCTACAGTGGGTGCACAGGGGCCTACTCGTGTGGGAGCGGTGGCAAAGGGGCTGGGCTAGGAAAGCTGATGGGCTAGCTGGGCCAAGGGAGAAAGGGGAATGGGCCAGCGGCCCAAGGGACTTGTGGGCTAAGCCTGAGAAAGGAATGGGGTTGAGGCCGAAAGAGGAAATTCAAATTGAATTTGAATTTCAGAACTTCAAGGAGGTTTGAAACTCAAACCCGAGCTTAGTTAGAAGTTAGGAGATTTTGAGAAAAATACGGTAATTTGAATTAAGGTTTGAAAATCCAAGAACCAAAGTAATTACTATTCATCATTTGAAAACGGGAATGTTACACCAACAGAGAGCACATGCATGAATGGTGGAGAGAACTGGTCCTAGCACGTATATATGTGTTGGAAATATGCCCTAGAGGCAATCATAGGGATGATGATATTTCGTTGTATCCATGATTTAATAAATGTTCCTTGAATATTGCCTTTGTGTTGATTAACAAGTATGTGACTTGTTTGTGAAACTCTTTACTTGTATGGTTATTCTAAAGTTGTCCCTAGTCGGAGTTCATGTGAGGACACACGTGAATGATGGATTAGCACATGTATCGGTTGATGACCATGTTTCATGTGTCATAGACATGGAGATGTCAAACCAATAATGTGGACACATGTTTAGAACATGGGGTTGGACCGACCCAACATGAGACATAACAATTATACTTATGGTTCTCTCTACACAATGTGTACGCCTTTGTCCTTAGACCACGAGATTGTCGCATGTACTTGAGATGTGAATCGACCTACTTAGGGGCTATCAAACGCTACTCGTGAATCGGGTAGTTATAAAGGTAGCTTCGGGTTTGTCATGAAGCATCTTTGCGAGGCATGGTCACGAGATGGGATTTGCCCTCTCTACCCGAGAGAGATATCTCTGGCCCTCGAGTGATCGGATCGAAATGCATGGCCATGCTACTTAAGGTTAAGAGTTAACCTAGTAAGGGATTAGGATCACAGGATCGAGAAAGAGTGGTCAGACTTGGAGCTCGATCGAATATCGTGAGGCGAGGGATTGGCATGTACATAACGCTGTGATGGTTCGTCCGATATGATCTTTGTGTACGTTTAGGAGTTGGCACGCCTTGCTAGAGGCCGCTACCAACTATTGACCAAGTATGTGTACTCGCGTCATGTCTAAACATACGTGAACCTATAGGGTCACACACTTATGGGTTGAAGCCTAATTCGGATTGGATCCGATTAGATCGGGCATTGAGTCCTAATGGGCCTCTATTAGTAGAAGCCCATTGTAAGGACGTCTATAAAAGGAGGGCAAGGCGCCGCAGGGTTGATTGATGAGTTTTTCGTGACACCTCAAACACCGCCACCACCCTCCCACGCCCTAGTCGCTCATGCGGATCTAGCGATCCGGCGGCGGCGCTTCCTCCCGCACGTGGATACCTTTGAGGCGCTGACCAGAAGCGTTTGGGACGAACCGCAAGAGAGGAGTCAGACGTGGGATGCCGCGACGAGGACGAGGAAGTAGTACGACTACTCGCTCCGACGTCTTGCATCAACTTCAAGACGACTACTCGCCTCGACGCGTCTTGCATCAATTTCCGCACCTCACGCTGCGTCTAGAGGTAAAACCGTGATCTATAACTGCAGTGATCTTGGTTTATGGGTAGAATTTTTATTAATTTGCGCTAGTGTAGCTTACCCGTAGCCCTTCAGTGGTATCAGAGCGGTTGCTGTCATGTTATAGGTTCGGGTGATTTGCATATGGCAATATGTAAGTCGGTATGATCGATGTGATCGATTGTATAGTTCTGGTAATGGATTGATCTGATCTGGTTTCGTGATCATCTTTGCTTGATCGTGAAACAACATACCCCTACCGGTCGGATTCGCCATCGGGGTGAGCAAGTGACACGTAAAACCGGTTGCGGAATGCGAAGATCAATATGATTGGTCGAATCGGAACCTAGATTGATAATCGATGTACCGTGATCATGCTGCTTCGGTCGTGAAACAACATACCCCTACCGGTCGGATTCGCCATCGGGTAGACGGTGACACGTAAAACGGGTTGAAATCACTAAGATCAATACAAATTGGTCGAATCGGAACAAATAGTCGATTTGTGGTAAATATGATTTGCCGATCAAAATCCTAAGTAAAAATATGATACTGATGTGGGCGCCGCCTTCGAACCCTGATGGGGAAACCCCTCGACCCCTATCCCAGAGATTGCGATTCTATGCATAACTTGTTTTTGCGGGATGTATGTGACCAAGATGGCCTAATGTGTATGTGATGCATGTTTGTAATATTTTCATGACTGCGTGTAGTGGATACGGCAACATAATTTGGAGCCATTGTGTTGTCAAAGTATTGTATTAATGCTGCTGCGTGCCGACTTGTGATGATTCCTTGTTTCCATGTATTTTATTACTAGTGTTATGAGTAATAGCTTATAATAGTACTCGGAGGACACATCACTTGGAGGATGGCACACATTAACCATGGAGATGGAGATAATCATGGTGGACAGATTCTATGGCGATGGAGATCACCATGAGAAAATGGGCCATCTTGAGTCACTGGCTGTGTGAATGCTATTCTGTTTGTTTTACTCCTATGCATGTTTGAATGGTAGAAGTATAGCGATCCTCACAAAATGTTAAGTTAAACATATGCCCTCCCAACTAAACTCTGCACCATCCCATGTCTTGTAAATTGATGGTGGGTCTATAAAATTAGGGCACCATCGACTTTCCTTGACTAGATGGGTTTGTATCGGATACCTACATGCATAAGGGTTGGTGAACTTAACAAGGTTATCATAAAGGTTATGGGCCTTGGGGCATAAAGGTTGGGCGCCGGGGCATAGAGATGTCACCCAACAACAAGAGTCATATAGAGATATGATTAGTAAGGTGTTACTTACCGAATTGCCTTGTCTCCTAGCGGTGATGCAAAAGCTCACTAGTAGACTCGTCAATTGCGGATCTTGAATCGCTAAGAATCAATAGAGGGATGTTGATTTTAGTGGGAGTACATTCTATTAAATTTGTTTAATACAATTTACTCTATCATGGTTTTATTTGTCTTAGTATTTTGCATTTCCTATTGTAGATCAATGGCATCTAGCAACCACGCACACCCTTTTGCTTTGCGATCGATTCTTGAGAAAGAAAAATTAAATGGAACAAACTATTCGGATGGGTCCAGAATCTCGAGAATTGTTCTCGGGCGTATAAAAAGGAAAACGCTCGACACCCCAATCCCGAAGAGCTCGCTAACAATGCAAATTTGCGCCGTTGTAAAACTGCCTACAAGAAAGCATGTGATGACTCTCTTGAGGTTAGCTGTCTTATGCTTGCATGCATGGAACCTGACCTTCAAAAGCAGTTTGAGGATCAGGAAGCGTATGATATGATCATGGCGCTTAAGGACATGTTCCAGACACAGGCCAGGACTGAACGGTTCAATGTCTCTAAGGCTTTTCTGGAATGCAAGTTAACAGAAGGTGCACCCGTAGGCCCACATGTGATCAAAATGGTTGGTTACAGTCAGACTTTGGATAAACTTGGTTTTCCAATTGGCCAAGAGTTGGCAACTGATTTCATTTTGGCGTCTCTTCCACCTAGCTATGGACATTTCATTTCGAACTACCATATGCATGGGGTGGAAAAGGGCCTTAATGAGCTTTGTGGGATGCTCAAAACAGCAGAGAGTGACATTAAGAAGTGTGCAGGGCCTAGCCATGTGATGGCTGTGCAGAACAAGTCTAGCTTCAAGAAAAAGGGTAAGAAGCCATGGGCAAAGAATAAGGGCAAGGTTAAAGATATGATCTCGAAGCCAACGCCTAAGCCTAATGCTGGACCTGGAGCTGAGACAATATGCTTCTATTGTAAAGAAGCCGCCTTTGAAGAGAAAGCGCAAGAAGTACCGGATTCCGAGGAATGAAGAAGAAGGTCGAAGTAAGACTTCCACCCATGGTACACTTGTCATAAATGTTTTAGACATTTTCTTGCTGATTCTCCTATTAACTCTTGGGTATTTGATACCGGATCGAGTTGCTCACATTTGCAACTCGATGTGGGCTAATAAGAAGTAGAGGAGTCGCAAGAGGTGAAGTTGATTTTCGTCGGAAATAAAGCAAGGGTTGTCTGCGCTGACCGTCGGCACCATGCAACTTCAGCTTCCTTCAAGATTTATTATGGAATTGAATAATTGTTATTATGTTCCTAGTATGAGTCTAAACATTTTATCCCCTCATGTTTGATGAGAGATGGTTATTCATTTGCAAGTAAAGACAATGGTTGTTTGATCTCTAAAAATGAAATGTTTGTGGCTTTTAGCCCATTGTGAATGGGTTATTTATTTTAAATCTTGATGATGTGCCCATCTTTAACATAAATGCTAAAAGACTTCGGCCTAATGATTTGAATCCCACCTATGTTTGGCATTGTCGTTTGGGTCACATAAGTGAAAAGCGCATGAAGAAGCTCCATGATGATGGTCTTCTAACTTCGCTTGATTTTGAATCATACGAGACATGTGAAGCTTGTTTGCTTGGTAAGATGACCAAGTCACCTTTCAAAGGTTCTTTTGAGAGGCGTCCGACTTGTTGGAAATCATACATACCGATGTATGTGGACCAATGAGCACGATCGCTAGAGGTGGATTTCATTACTTCATAACTTTCATCGATGATTTTAGTAGATATGGATATGTCTACTTAATGAAACATAAGTCCTAAACTTTTGAAAAGTTCAAAGAGTTCGAGAATGAAGTTGAAAATCAACGTGCCAAGAAAATTAAGGCTCTGCGATCCGATCGTGGTGGCGAGTATATGAGTCATGAATTTAGCAATCATCTCAAGAGTTGCGGAATTGTTCCCTGCCTAACACCGCCTTTAACGCCTCAAAGAAACGGGTATCCGAGCGGCGAATCGACCTTGTTGGACATGGTTCGATCGATGATGAGCCATCAGATCTACCATTATCATTTTGGGGTTACGCCTAGAAACGGCAGCTTTCACACTTAATAGGGTACCGCCTAAATCAGTAGTTAAGACACCATATGAGATATGGACGGGAAGAGTCACGTTTGTCTTTTCTAAAGATTTGGGGATGTGAGGCGTTTGTCAAGCGACTACAATCGGACAAGCTCACACCCAAGTCGGATAAATGCATTTTAAGTGGGATATCCGAAGGAAACCTTTGGATATTACTTCTACAACCGACTAGAGGGCAAAGTGTTTGTCGTCAAGTGGTGTTTTCCTAGAGAAAGAGTTTCTCAACAGGAGACAAGTGGAAGAACAGTGCGACTTGAAGAGGTTCAAGATAAACCAATCGGGAAGACTCGATTTAATGATGCCCATGTGGCGAGAACAAGTTGAGGAACCCATGGCAAAGGAAGCACCACCACCACGAAGGTCGGAAGGCTCCAATACGCGAGATATGTTATTGTTAGACAATGATGAGCCTCGACCTATGCGGAAGCAATGATGGACCCAGACTCGAGAAATGGCATAGTGCCATGAGATCCGAGATAGCATCCATGGGAGACAATCAAGTTTGGAACTTGGTTGACCCTACTGATGGTGTTAAAACCATAGAGTGCAAATGGATCTATAAAGGAAGATTGATATGGATGGAAATGTTCATATCCATAAAGCTCGACTTGTCGCAAAAGGTTTTGCAAGTTCAAGGAGTTGACTACTGACGAGACCTTCTGCTCAGTAGCGATGCTTAAATCTATTAGGATCATTCTAGCCATTGCCGCATATTTCGACTATGAGATATGGCGGATGGATGTCAAAACGGCTTTCCTTAATGGAAATTTAACCGAGGATGTGTATATGATACAAATTCGAGGGTTTTGTCGATCCAATCAATGCTAGAAAAGTATGCAAACTTCAAAAATCCATTTATGGATTGAAGCAAGCATCTCGGAGTTGGAACATTCGTTTTGATGAAGTGGTCAAAGGGTTTGGCTTCATCAAAAACGAAGAAGAATCTTGCGTTTACAAGAAGGCAAGTGGAGCTCGCTCGTATTTCTAATCTTATATGTAGATGACATATTCTCGATTGGAAATGATATTCCTATGCTCGAGTCCGTTAAGACCTCCACCAAAAATAGTTTTTCCATGAAGGACTTAGGGAAGCGGCATATATTTTGGGTATTAAGATCTATAGAGATAGATCAAAAGGCTAATAGGATTAAGCCGTAGTACTTACATTGACAAAGTGTTGAAACGGTTCAACATGGAGGAGGCAAAGAAAGGGTTCTTGCCCATGTCTCATGGCATAAATCTTGGTAAGACTCGGTGTCCTTCGACAACCGATGAGCGAGATCGCATGAGTAAGATTCCATATGCTTCGCCATTGGATCTATCATGTATGCTATGATATGTACTCGCCAGATGTTTCCTATGCTCTAAGTGTTACTAGCAGATACAGTCGATCCCCGGTGAGAGTCATCGACACATGTTAAAAACATCCTCAAGTATTTGAGAAGAACTAAGGATGTGTTCCTAGTCTACGGAGGTGAGGAAGAGCTCGTTGTAAATGGTTACACCGATGCAAGCTTCCAAACCGACAAAGACGATTACAAATCGCAATCGGGTTTTGTGTTCATTTTGAGCAGTGGTGCGGTCGATTGGAAGAGTTCCAAGCAGAGGCTGGCGACTCTACGGAGGCGAGTACATTGCGCTTCAAGAAGCGACAAGGAAGGTGTTTGGATAAGGAAGTTCATAACCGAACTAGGTGTGGTTCCTAGTGCGTGCGATCCTCTGGATCTTTATTGTGATAACAGTGGGGCCATTGCAAGCCAAGGAGCCGAGGAATCACCAAAAGAATAAACACATATCACAAGCGGTTTCATCTCATTCGAGAGATCCTCAATCGAGGAGATTTAAAGATATGCAAAATACACACAGATTTGAATATTTGAGATCCTTTGACGAAGCCTCTCCCATGACCTAAGTATGAGGCACACACAAGAGCTATGGGTATTAGATATCTTCTAGATTGACTCTAGTGCAAGTGGAGATCTGTTGGAAATATGCCCTAGAGGCAATCATAGGGATGATGATATTTCGTTGTATCCATGATTTAATAAATGTTCCTTGAATATTGCCTTTGTGTTGATTAACAAGTATGTGACTTGTTTGTGAAACTCTTTACTTGTATGGTTATTCTAAAGTTGTCCCTAGTCGGAGTTCATGTGAGGACACACGTGAATGATGGATTAGCACATGTATCGGTTGATGACCATGTTTCATGTGTCATAGACATGGAGATGTCAAACCAATAATGTGGACACATGTTTAGAACATGGGGTTGGACCGACCCAACATGAGACATAACAATTATACTTATGGTTCTCTCTACACAATGTGTACGCTTTGTCATTAGACCTGAGATTGTCGCATGTACTTGAGATGTGAATCGACCTACTTAGGGGCTATCAAACGCTACTCCGTGAATCGGGTAGTTATAAAGGTAGCTTCGGGTTTGTCATGAAGCATCTTTGCGAGGCATGGTCGGTCGAGATGGGATTTGCCCTCTCTACCCGAGAGATATCTCTAGGCCCTCGAGTGATCGGATCCGTAAATGCATGGCCATGCTACTTAAGGTTAAGAGTTAACCTAGTAAGGGATTCCGGATCACGAGGATCGAGAAAGAGTGGTCACTTGGAGCTCGAACCAATATCGTGGAGGCAAAGGGATTGGCATGTACATAACGTTGTGATGGTTCGTCCGATATGATCTTTGTGTGCGTTTAGGAGTTGGCACGCCTTGCTAGAGGCCGCTACCAACTATTGACCAAGTATGTATACTCGTCATGTCTAAACGTACGTGAACCTATAGGGTCACACACTTATGGGTTGAAGCCTCAATTCGGATTGGATCCAATTAGATCGGGCATTGAGTCCTAATGGGCCTCTATTAGTAGAAGCCCATTGTAAGGACGCCTATAAAAGGAGGGCAAGGGCGCACAGGTTGATTGATGAGTTTTTCGTGACACCTCAAACCTCGCCGCCACCCTCCCACGCCCTAATCGCTCGCGCGGATCTGGCGATCGGCGCGGCGACGCTTCCTCCCGCACATGTGGATACCTTGAGGCTTTGCACAGAAGCGCTGGACGAACCGCAAGAGAGGAGTCAGACGTGGGACGCCGCGACGAGGACGAGGAAGTAGTACGACTACTCGCCTCCGACGCGTGCGCATCAACTCAAGACGACTACTCGCCGACGCAGTCGCATCAATTTCGCGACTCGCTGCCTAGAGGTAAAACCGTGATCTATAACTGCAGTGATCTTGGTTTACGGGTAGAATTTTTATTAATTTGCGCTAGTGTAGCCTACCCGTAGCCCTTCAATATGTCCTTGCTCTCGGATGTACCCGCTTGAGCCATAGTACTAGACGAGGCCTCCTTGCCCCGGGAAGAAAATTCTCTAGGGGAGGGCCTAACCGTGAGGCCCCTCCCCCACCATTGGATCCCCCACCCCACTCGGGGCCTTGCTGATGGATAGCGGATGCGGAGGGGGGGGGGGCTCACCGAGGCCCCCCATGAGGATTTATTTTCCTTGCCCTGCATGCGGTCACGGTGGCTTTACACATCTCACGTGGCATGCAATCTGCTTTCGAGTCGGGCATGGTCTTTGTTCGTCGTCGCCTCGCACGTGAACGCATGTTGCTGTGATTTTGTTCGGATGATTACTTGATTAGTGTTTAGTAATGATTGTTGGCATAATCAACACAATTAAGAGGTGGCAGGACTAACTTGTGATCTAGACCATTGGATGTGTGGTGCGGTGCATGCATGGCCAAGATTGAAGGGTGATAGGACCAACTATGAACAAAATATTTTGGACCAACTATGAACTCAATACTTTTTATGTTACTACAGACTATACTATTCTCAAACAATGATTCTATGAAAGGCTCGAGCTAATGGTGTATAATTCTATACTAACTAGCTAAGTGCCCGTGAATAAATTCAATTTTGCATGCATTTGAAACTTTATTAAAATTTGAGGATTTTCAAAAACTTTTGTTGCTTTTGGTGAAATTACAAAAAATAATTGGTTGCGTCTCTAAAGTCATATCAAAATTCTATCCTTAAATGGAATTAATAAAAATCTACAAGAAAATTTAAGTTCCAAAATCATGCTCAATTTGAATATGCAATTTTATTCACCAAGAAAATTCAAACAAAAATCCAAACCTTTCCTTCCCTCCTTTTTCCAAGCTGCCACCACGAATGCCTCACCCTCTCTCATCAATTGCCCCCTTTCACTTCCTCTTGCTCGCCACTCACTGAACGAGCCAAGGTTCGAGTGCTAGGTTCGCCACGATCCTCACCGCCACCCCGTGAGCCCCGACCTTGAAGGTCATCATCCAAGGCAACGCATTACCTTCCTCTTGCTAATGCTTCTCTCCTTTTTTCCAGTTGGAGCACCAGAGTGTCAGAGCCCCTTCACCTCGCCGTCGGAACAGTGTGCCGCTGAGCCCCTTCTTCCTCTAATTGTCTCTGGTGAGATCCTTCCTCCTTTCATCGTGTCTTATCATGTTCCTAGCTCCTACAAGTCTTTTAGGTTAGATAGCGTAGCCAGTTGACCTCGGTAGGACCGCCGCCACGTCGGTCGTCTTCCTTACTATCGGCCGTAGCCGCCTATGCGCTCCATTGCGTCTTTCTGCACACCACCACCGTAGACCACATCTCAGTAGTATGTAGAAGCTCCCCCAGCATTGGTTAATTGCCAATAGCCTCATAGCGTAGATCGCCCTGGTACCACATTAGCACCGTCGTTGCCTCTCAGTCATGCCGCCATGTCGGGCCACCTCCCGACGTGCCATTGCCTCCGATAGGGTTCATCAGAGCCGCCAGAACCCATTTTGTTCTCCCGTGCCGGCCGAGCTCATTACCTGGCAATGAGCTCCACTGCCGCCATGGAGCTCCCCTATGTCACTCTGTTCTAGAGGATGCTGACGTGTGTGATGACGTTGCCATCATTAGTTGTAATTGCCAATTAGTTTGCATGAAGTACTTAGTTAGCGAGAGTATGACCTATGGCTCGATGCAATTAAAAGTTAGTTAACATCCTAGGTTAAAGGCTTAGTTCATAGACCGAGTTCGTGGACCACTATGCTTTGACCAGTGGGCCCCAACTCCCGTGTGCCGTCGTGTGGACTATGTCCAATGGCCGATGGCCCCACCTGTCAGCCTCTCGGTTTTCCTCAATTAAAAATAAAGAGAAAATAAAATAAAAACCTCGGTGGACCTGAACTGTCGGCCACAGTGGAATTTCTTAAATAAAAATAAATTAAAAATAAAACAAAATCCCAGTGGGACCCACATGTCAGAAATTTCTGGAATTTCTCTCAGGTCAAACTTTGGAGAGCTCCTTCTCCCTCATTTTAAAACCAAATCAATTTTTTTTTCTAAATTAATCTAAATTCAAGATATTTCCAAAAGAACAAAAAATCATAATTTTTTGAGTTCATTTGAATTTATTTGTGTTATGAGTATTTATTTGAAGTCGCTGCTTTTATGCTAAATAGATTTGAACATCGCTGAAGTCCCTATCGATGCTTCAAGTCAAGACCAAGACCCATCCACATTTGAGCAAGGCAAGTTGTGAGAACCATAAAACTTACATTGATCCAAACAACAACAAACAACAATAAGCAGTAAATTATAGACTAATTGCGAACACGTGACAAATCAATAACATACAACATTTCACTATCAAGAGTTTACAATGTGGCTTTTAAAGTAAAAGTAAAATGTCAATACAAGCTTAGAGTCAATTACAAGAATTCATTACAAGCAGAAGTGAAACATTAATACAAACTTGAATTAATTACAAGAATTATTTACAACAAAGCAAGAAAAAAATTACAACATTGATTAAATTTACAAATGAACTTCAGCATGCTTGGTAGCCTCGAACCCTTTTTGCCATGCATTGCCAGAAACATAGAACCTTCCTCTGTCAATCCAAAACCCTGTCGACATTTCCATTATTAGCAAACAGCCAAAAGACCAAAAGCAAACAAGACCAATAAAAATGGTGTTAGAGTAAAGAAGAGATGCCAACAGAAAACGTGGAGCTCACCAAGGTTCCCAGACTGTTCGGGGCCAGTCAGCATCCTCTCACTAGGGTGGGTTTCATCATCCCGCAATAAAAACAATCCAACACCCACTTTTCCCGATTTTGCTTAGCCGCAGAAAATCCAAGGAACAGTGCCCTATGGACCATTGGTCCATGCATATTACCCAGCCGAATATAATTCACAGAGGGAGAAAAGGATAGGGTGAGGGCATTCTGGGCAAGGCATAGGAGAAGAGAGAGAGACCCCCAGCACAACCAAGTCCTAGCCAAAGCCACAGCAAGGCCCTAGATAAAAGTCCCTCATTCACTACATAGCCGAAGCATAGCCGAAGCCTCAAACGCAAACCCAACTCACAGCCAATTCCCACTTGCTCCTCCCCAAACACCAGCAACAACTGAGAGCAAGAGGCCACAGCTAGCCCCCACTGCCATTCCAAGCCAAGAGCAAAGGAGCAATCCAAGGCAAGCTCCATCAAGCAACCACAGCCCACAAAGGGAGGTCAAGGAAGGAAGCAGAAGGCAAGAGATCAGAAGATGAAGGACGACAACTAGGTACGACCTCGACATGCTGAAAGCCGCAGAGCCGACCACCACCACTAGAGGACCGACCAAGCTTCAACCAACCCACCATATTCTCGACCAACCGAACGTCAGGTAAGCCTACCATTTTAGCCAGTCCCTCTTAGCATCAGCAAACACACAACACTCGCATTGCACACTACCACAACTGACAAGGAAAGGTGATCGAAGAGAAGGGCACACCATGCCTCAGTCGGCACGACACCACACTGCCGGTGGAAAACCGCTAGAGCCACCGTGCACCCTCGAAAGCAGTGATGAGCTCCCCGGCGCAAACCCCCACCCCGAGTCCCATCACAACAACCCTAACCGAGCTACCCCCAAGCATGGATGGTAAACATAGAACAAGAATCTAAACTAAAATATGACAATGTATGAAAAGGGGAAAAGGGAGTAATCCGGGTCGAAGACTAAGGCCGAAGCCATAGAACAATGCCCAGGAAGCAGGCACCACAATGCCCAGAGCCATCACCAAGCTCACTAGGTCCAGCAAGCCACCACAGAAAGGCCCAAAGCCACCACCCAAGTCAAGGGAAACATGCCATCACCATACCATCACAAGCTCACCATGCCCACAACAAACATGCCAACACTAGAAACCCACCATACCCAAATGCCACCACCAAACCCTCACTACCATGCCATCACTAGAACCACCACCGAAGAGCCACCAAAGCCCAACATACCCAAGGAACCAAGCCACCACCGAAGTCCAGCATGCCACCACCAAAGCTGCAAGCCACCGTATAAGCCAAGCCACCGAAGCTCACCATGCTCACATCAATCAAGCCACCACCGAAGCCCACATGCCCCCACCAAAATTCCCCAACATTCCCAACAACATCCCCAAATTGGCCGCAAAATCAAATTGGGGACGAATCAATAACGGGGAAATAGTAGTAAGAGTAAGAGGTAAAAAGGGAAACTGCCGGAGTAGAGTAGCCGAGTAGCAATCGAAGAGGCCGGCAGGGAGGCGACCAGGAGTCTGAGAGAGCAACCGAGGCAGTGGCATCGACCCGGAGGTCAACCCACCGGGAGGCGCCAGAGCCGTGACGAGATCGCATTAAGGCCGCAGAGGGGAGCAGCAAGACAGCTGGCATCCGGGTCTGCCGAGTTGTACGGGAGGAGGAGATCCACCGCATGGAAGAGAGGAGAGGAAGAGGCGAGTGCAAGAGTGTTGTGTGTTGTGTTGTGTGAGTGTTGTGTTGAGTGTTGAGTGTTGTGTGTGTTGTGTTGTGCGAATGCATGTGTGCTGTTGCGTGTGAGTGCTGCGTGAGTGTTGAGTGTGTGATGCGTTGTGTTGTGTGCTGTGTTGTGCCGTGTGTGTGTGTGGTGTGTTGTGCTGTGAATTGAGTGTTGGGTGCGCGAAGCGTTTTAGGTTGTGTGTAGTGGATGTGTGTCATTAGATTATGATTAGTCTAATATAGGAAAAATTCAGGGACCCGAATAAAAGTAGCCTCGCCCATTCTTTTCCAAGCCAACCCACGATAAGGGCAAGCACGGGCGAGTTCCGTGACCGTAGATTCTAGAGCTAACAGGCCATATGAAAAATAGTCGTTGGGAAAACGCTAACCTAGTGGGGATCCAAAAAATCTAATTAACTTAAAATTGCTGAGAAAGGGAGCAGCGAGTTCATGTACGCATAATATCACCCAAACAACTAAGTATTTCTATTATACGCACCTACCGTATAATTGCAAAAGACGAATCGGCTCAGATAGGAGTAGCTGATCCAGCATTCGTTGGCACCGAGCTTTACTACGAATACGAAGGCAAGCCTATTTCTTGACCATTAACCTAGTTATCTTAAATGTAAAAGTTGCATTCTATACCACCATGTATATATGTGCATTAAAATTATTTATCAAACCAAATTGGATAAAAGAAAGAAGAGAAAAGAGATGAATATGAGAAAAGAGCAGTCTAACTGAGAGGAGTAGCAGGGCTGTAAGAGTAAATACTAAGGCTGGTAAAAGGGGCCCTTGGTAGGAAAGAGAGGGCAGGTGGGACCCTTTACACATGGATAATACATATGGACGAACAAAACTCTCACTTGGAAAAGGGGCTGTATTTAAGTGCCAACCATTTTCCCGTTTCGGCGAGCAAAAAATGCTACCTTGATACGTTATTATACTCTCCACATCGGGTAAGTAATATAGTGTGAGTGTGATGGAGGAACCTTGGACCAGTAGGAAAATTCTGGAAGTGCGGGATCCAAGGCGCATATATTAGCGTAGGTGGAGTGTTGGGTGAAGGGATAACCGGCCCAACCAACATTATGGGAACTCGGTGGAGGATTGGGTGGCTGCTCCGGAGACACCAGCGGAAAATAATGGGTGGAGACTTAATCACGTAACATGGAAAAC